>CM060695.1:125066870-125254370 GCA_030686995.1 Artemisia argyi | reverse complement strand
TTAAAACAAATAAAAAAATGTGATAAGATAGAGAACTAAATTGCAATGAATACGAACTAATTATGTTGACGGATGTAACGTGGTATCTAAAATGAAAACGTATATAAAATGTAAATATTCGTATCTAAAATACCCATCATACCCTTGATTTGATTTAATGAGATTAATGTTCTCAATCTAAAATCCTTCTCAACCGATCCGAATTCTATATATATATATATATATATATATATATGTATATATATATGTATATATATACACACACAAATGGGTTAAAATAAAAAGGTTAGGAAGGCACCAGATCACGACACATGTCCAATCCCCACCCCTCCTTTTTTATAAGTAAAAGGGGTATTCTCATCATTTAACCTTAGGGTATATAAAGTGTTGTTTTTTATATTCTTCTACATTTTAAACTACAGATCGGCTTCTCCACACACACACACACACAAAGGCTTCACCTGGTAACCACCATCTCCACAAGCTTCTTCACTGGTTAACCACCTATGTCCACCGTGATATCCACCATCTTCTTCACCGTCTTCTCCACTCTGATTTTGAGATGTCGATCGAGTGTTCATCGTCAACGTATTTTTAGTGTTCATCATGAACTAATAACGAGTGTTAATCATCAATAACTAGTTAATCATCAACGAATAAGGATTGTATGATCTTAATATTTTGTTTTTATTTCAATTTTTATTAATTCGAATACTTAATTGTAATTAGTTAATATATTTTTGTTGATTCTTAGTATATTTAGTTTGATTTAAAATACTCATTCAATATGTGTTTGAGAAAAAAAACTAGATGAAAAAAGTGTATATGAAACTTGCACACCAAGTGTTTGATAAAATGTCTGCATGATATTTTATAACTGTGATGCAGTAGTTTCGTACTGTGATGCACCAGTTGTTCATACACCTTGTGATGAACTTTTTGCTAAAACTGTGATTCACTAATATAGATATGTGATATTCAAGATGTGACCTAATTTCAGTTGATCTAATTTGATGCAGTTATTTGTCATTGATGCACTATTTTTTGAACTGTGATGCAGTAAGTTCTCAGTTGTCATTTGTAAGAGTGTATTAGGTTAAACATAGATTGCTTTATGTGTGAAATTGTGTCTGTATGATTGAATGTTTATGAGATGCACTTAATTTTAAACTATAATGCAATAGGTTCTCAGTTGTCCATTATAAGGATGCATTCGGTTAAACATAGATTGCGTTATGTGTGAAAACGTGTCTCTATGCTTGGATGTTTATTAGATTCACTTATTTATGCTGGTGCAATTGTTTAGTGTCTTAGGGATAATTTAGGAATTTATTAGTTCAACTAGTGAAATTGAGGAATTAGTTGCTAAATTATACTCAACTGGTGAGTTTACTTTGTTCCGGTATTTAATGGACTGTTTGTACCATCGTGGCGTGATGATGCCCGTGGTGTATTATTTGGGATCACATGGTTTACAAATAAGTGTCATATAGTTCGGGCTGTATTTGAAAGTATGTGCTTTTTAAGTGAAAGATATTTTGGACTTGATGCATAAAGATTCAAGTAAGAAAGGTGAAACACAAAATCCTAAGGGACCATTGTTGAATATGGTCCATTGAGGGGTCATGCAAATTTAGGTATGTTTTCATAATAAGTAACTAAATATGCGGGACTATGCGTTTGGTAACTAGTCAAAACGAGTTTGGGTCAAAATGGTTATGTTTGGTACATTCTGATGCAATAGATTTTAGTCATTGTGATGCAGCAAATTTATAACATTGTGATGCAGTAAATCTATACATTATGATGTAGCAGATTTATAACATTTTGATGTAGAAAATTTATACATTGTGATGCAGCAGATAACATTGTGATACAGTTTATTTATACATTGTGTGCAATAGATTTATAACACTAATTTTACAAGTATTTAGGAGAATTTTAATACTAGCACTGATTCAAATATTGGGTTTTCAGGATTCGAAACTTGTTATTTAATAAGCGTTTGTGATGAGGCGAAAAATGAACCACTTTTAGGGGGTCATTTAAGCCCGGAATTAAATTTATTTGATCAAATATTACCCTAAATCGTTCCTTTTGTGATTTTAGGTACATTGGGAGTGAATTCTGGAAAAGGAAGCAATTCGGACGTTTTTGGAGCATAAAAGTGAAGAAAACGCCAAAGACTTAATTTTCCATGCTGAGAACAGTACTTGACGGCGTCAAGAGGAAGACCCTGACGGCGTCAGGAGTAAAATCCATGACGACCCAGTGCAATCCTGACAGCGTCACAACAAGGGCGTCAAGAGTTAATTTGGTGACGGCCTGCATAAGGTGAATACATGACGGCGTCAGACCCAGATCTAGGCAGTCCGAGAAACTATTTGGCGGCGAGATGACGGCGTCAGACATTTGTTCTTGACACCGTCACCTATCAAACTCTATATATAGTTTTCTATTTTTCATTCATTAGAGAGGAACTTGTGTGGAGAAAACTAGGGCCGAACTTTGTAAACCCTAGGTCATATTTTACAGTACTTTCAAGGGTTTTCACCCCTTGAATCCTTTCATGTTCAAATAAGATAAGTCTTCTCTTAATTCAATCAATATGTCTATGTGTTGGTTGATTATATCTTGTGCTTGTCTTGATTTTAACATGTTAGGCTAGATTTATCTTGTGTTTGCTTAGATCTAATGAAACCTAGATGTTAATTATGTGTTGATTACTTGTTTATGGTTGTATTGGATGAATGATTTCAATGTTAGGCTTAAGAAAACTGGCAGATCTCCATTGTGTAACATGCTTGAACGTCTTAGGAAACATGAACCGATGTGTACTAGGTTTTATTGGTTGTATTTAATGCATGAGTAAATTCTAATGATCCCATGTTAGGAGCTTCTTAGCCGGCTCGACATAGGAGTGAAGTAGGCGCTCATAGGATTGGGGAAGTAAGTACGCCACCCCATGAATGGTATTAAGGAATACAATCCGTTATCCACGCAACTATAACAAGTAATTAACGTGTAAAAGATATCTAGGGAGTAGTGAAATCTAAGTAAACACAATTCTCCCATATATTGCTCACAACTTTAGTATAATTTAGTTTTATTTTCATTTCTAGTATTTTATTTTGATTGCATCTTTAGTATTGGGTTAGTTGACTAGCAACTAATTCCGCCCAACTCCTTCAAAACCCGAGATGTTTACTTGCTTTCATAAACACATAAAAATACAAAAAGAATCATCCCTCATCTCTAGACCTAGTCTTTAGGTTTTCTAATCCTAGCGACACTGTTCCTAGCTGAACGATCAATCCCCTGGTACTTGTCATTATACTATACTACATTGATCAGGTACACTGCCTGGTAGGGGTTGTAAGCTTCTCGAGATCCCTCGAGAGGTAAAGCCTGGTGCAATCCCTATGCATCAAGTTTTTGGCGCCGCAGCCCGGGGAATAGTTATTGTCTAGGTTAGAATCTCTTTTTATTAGGTCTACTTGCTAGATTCCTTTCTAGTAAGATTTTATTTTTATTTTTAGTTTCTCTCTAGTCTGTCCTTTTCTTCGTGCCTTTGTTAGTAAATTAAATTCATTGACTATTCCGTTGACCATTATGGAAAACGCGAATCCACCCCTTTCCCCTAGAGATGTGGCTTTGTTACGTGAACAAATTGAGGGTGAGATTAGGGAACTTAGGGAGCTTAATAGGTTGATTAAAGTTGATCTCGACCAAGCATTTAGTGACCTAGCAACCGCCTTGTACTCAAATAAGGACCTAGGACCTAATGATTTTGAGAATGTTGTTGAGGAACTTGAGGAAGGGGGAATAGATTCGAAGCTAAATGATTATTTTAATCTATACCCCACTAAGGAGGAGATTGCATATTATAATAATCTTATTGATAACCCTCGATCTCCTTTTACTAGAATCGAACCTAAGATAAAGAGAGGCGACCCTAAGAATGCTAAGATACCATGTATGATTGGGTATAGATACGTTGACAATGCTTACATTGACTTTAAATCCCCAATCAACATTATGTCCTCAAGTGTTTATAATGATATAGTGAAAACAAGACTTTGACCTAGAAGAGATCCCAAATACCCCGGTGGAGTTTGTAACTTTTTCGGGAAAATTAAAGGTCTACATGTCTTTGTTGGGAATTTCACTTATATTACTGACTTTATGATTGTTGAAGATCTTGCTAATGTTATTGATTGTCGATTATCCAATGTTGTGTTTGGTAAACCATTTGTTGAAGAGTCCAAGTTAGAATATGATGAGATAGAAGGGACAATCCGATTTGCAAGTAACACCGATAGGATCACTTATAGGATGCCTAATAGAATGAAAGAATTTTGTTTTGTGCCCCGTTTTGACATGGACAACATTGGTGCTTTTGAGGATATCAATGAAGAGGATAAGAAAAAGGGCATGGATTATGTATGGGAAAAGAAGAATCTTTTCTACAAAGATTGCTTGACTCTAGGACCAAAGTATAAAGTCGATAAGGAATTTGCCCGTAGGATTATAGGAGCGATTGAGAAAAAGGTGATTGGTTTCTACAAAGAACATTTACAATTAGAAAGTGAAACCAACGATGAGGTCACGTAGTAACCCATGACCTTGAGTCTAGCTACAAGACTCGTAAATAAAGAAAAGCGCTTCTTGGGAGGCAACCCATGTTTTGTGTGATTTTTATTTTGCTTGTTTGTTATTTGCTTCCGTATGCATGCTTTATTTTTAGTGTTGGTAAATCATGTTTTAAAACTAAAATAGTGAAAATACTTTATTTTGTTGTTTGGCCTAGTCTTAACTTCACCCAAAGGTATTTTTGCAAAAGATAAGTGTAAGAGGAAACCCCAAATATGTTTTTAAGAAACAAAACCGATCATGATTCTCCACAATATTAAGTGAACATGTATATTCGTATTTGTTAGAGTCAAATGCTTGTATCGAGTCATAATGATGTTTTGCAGGATTTTCCAGGAAGTAGGACCAAGTTTTTCTAGAAATTTTCCGGAAACTTAACATAAGAATTTCTGCAGGTCACTTCTGATGGCGTTACGAGTTTACTCTTGACGGCGTCACGTGTAAAAATCTAGAAATTTTACCAGTTTTGTTTTTCTAACGGAGTCTTAAAGGTTTTGTTGAATTATTAGTTTTATAATCTCCAGGTAATCTGCAAACATCATTCCACAAGCATTATATCTTATTTTGTTTTCTAGGATTTATTATCATATGTAGATTGTAGCCGATTTTATGCGAGGTTGCCTTGTCTGTTTTCTCAGGATTTACAGGTTATGTATGACAAGAAGATGATTATTATTCTGGAAGGGAAGCTTTGATTGTTCATTTTCTTGGAGGAAGATCTAACCTGGCCACCTTATTATCCATACCGAGCGAATCAGGGGAGTATTTGATTTCATTTGTTTTACTTATTTCACTTTTACATTCTTTACTTGAACATTGGGGATAATGTTCATCCTAAGTGTAAGGGGAGGGTAAAATGATGATACCTTACAGATACACTTTCGCTTGAGTTTGTTTGTTTAATAGTAGACGTGTAATAAAACTATGAGAAATACTTGTTAGTGCAATTTTAGCGCCAAATTTAAAATTTTTTACAACATTTAGGAGTGAAACTTTAGCCATAGCAAGCGTCTCGTGGATAGGAGATTGTATGACTAGCACAAAACCGTACTATTCAAAAAAATTTTCCACCCAAATATGTGAGGTTCGCCTTTAGATTTGATAGGAAAAGCATTCACCTTTAGTGCTTATGAGTGTACCGGTAGCATTTAGATTCTAGAACTTGCGTTAGTGATGCATCCCGAGACCGCTAGTGAGACTACATTCGTGTGGTAGGATTTACTACATGATAAGAGGCATTAGGATCACCCTTGTGTTAAACCCGTATCATAATTACTTGACCATTTAAGTCATATTACTTGGCTAGTTAAGTCAATTAATTTTTCCCACCCCTTAGCGTTGTACTCATTTTTAGTACACGAAACCCCTAGTACACCCCTTCGAGCCTATCTTTTCGTTTCTAACTTTAAGCATCTTACTTAAAGGAAGAAATTGTTACACCCCACTTAAATGTACACCCAAATCGCCTTAGCCTTTCGTGTATGCACTCATCTTTAGTGCATTATTGTTATTTGTTAAACCCTAAGTTAATTATCTAATTGATTACATGGTTGCTAAGTCGAGTCATATCCTTGTGCATATTGTTTTGGGACGATTGGGACTCATGAGTAAAGTACTTATATTATGGAGTAATGGGGAAGAACATCATATTATTACCCCCATATGTGCGTTAAACTTAAAAGTACTCCAAGTGTTTTGATTATCTTAATTCAAGTCATTAGATTAGTTTATTGTAAAGTATGTAAAAATTCAAGTGTAAGGGGAATGTTTATTCCCTATGATGTATTATTTTGGATGGTAGGGTAAGAGTGTATGTAAAAAAATCGAAAAAATTATGAAAAAAGAAAAAAAATAGAAAAAGAAAAGAGAAAAAAACATACGGACTACCATCCCGTTTTATTTTATGTTTATTTTATGTTTTTGTTATTTTTCATTTATTAGCTTAAGTCGTGTCTAGTCTTGGCATAGCAACGCCACATTGTACATGTAATTAACCAAGATTGTTAACTCGCCACCAATAAAGATTGCCTATATCCAACAAAACCGTGTATTTCATATCCCTACACCTAACGTTACAACCCTTTTAAAAGACCTCTTTGATAGTTTATCCTAGGTGCTTACGCCACGTGGTGGAGGTTTGATCCTTTCCCAAGCCTATGGTAATCTATTTTGTTATGACAGGTAGTGAGAGATGTTTTCCATTTCCATAATGTGATATTACTTTATTACACCCGAGAGATGTGAGTATCTAAACACTATTTGTGAGGTGCTAGTGTATGACCTCCGTGCTTGTCTTTGGTCTTTAGTGGAACGATTATTTGTTGTAATTACTTTTATATTAGTGTTAAATGACCCCTAACTTGTATTTTGATTAGAATAAAAGCGCATTTTCTTGAGGACAAGCAAATCTCAAGTGTAAGGGTATATGATGAGGCGAAAATGAACCACTTTTAGGGGGTCATTTAAGCCCGAAATTGAATTTATTTGATCAAATATTATCCTAAATCGTTCCTTTTGTAATTTTAGGTACTTTGGGAGTGAATTCTGGAAACGGAAGCAATTCGGACGTTTTTGGAGCATAAAAGTGAAAAAAACGCCAAAGAATTAATTTTTCATGCTGAGAACAGTACCTGACGGCGTCAAGAGGAAGACCCTGACGACGTCAGGAGTAAAATCCATGACGACCCAGTGCAATCCTGACGGCGTCACAACAAGGGCGTCAAGAGTTAATTTGGTGACGGCCTGCATAAGGTGAATACATGACGGCGTTAGACCCAGATCTAGGCAGTCCGAGAAACTATTTGGCGGCGAGATGACGGCGTCAGACATTTGTTCTTGACGCCGTCACCTATCAAACTCTATATATAGTTTTCTATTTTTCATTCATTAGAGAGGAACTTGTGTGGAGAAAACTAGGGCCGAACTTCGTAAACCCTAGGTCATATTTTATAGTACTTTCAAGGGTTTTCACCCCTTGAATCCTTTCATGTTCAATTAAGATAAGTCTTCTCTTAATTCAATCAATATGTCTATGTGTTGGTTGATTATATCTTGTGCTTGTCTTGATTTTCACATGCTAGGCTAGATTTATCTTGTGTTTGCTTAGATCTAATGAAACCTAGATGTTAATTATGTGTTGGTTACTTGTTTATGGTTGTATTGGATGAATGATTTCAATGTTAGGCTTAAGAAAACTGGCAGATCTCCATTGTGTAACATGCTTGAACGTCTTAGGAAACATGAACCGATGTGTACTAGGTTTTATTGGTTGTATTTAATGCATGAGTAAATTCTAATGATCCCATGTTAGGAGCTTCTTAGCCGACTCGACATAGGACTGAAGTAGGCGCTCATAGGATTGGGGAAGTAAGTACGCCACCCCATGAATGGTATTAAGGAATACAATCCGTCATCCACGCAACTATAACAAGTAATTAACGTGTAAAAGATATATAGGGAGTAGTGAAATCTAAGTAAACACAATTCTCCCATATATTGCTCACAACTTTAGTATAATTTAGTTTTATTTTCATTTCTAGTATTTTATTTTGATTGCATCTTTAGTATTGGGTTAGTTGACTAGCAACTAATTCCGCCCAACTCCTTCAAAATCCGAGATTTTTACTTGCTTTCATAAAAACATAAAAATACAAAAAGAATCATCCATCATCTCTAGACCTAGTCTTTAGGTTTTCTAATCCTAGCGACACTATTCCTAGCTGAACGATCAATCCCCCGGTACTTGTCATTATACTATACTACATCGATCAGGTACACTGCCTGGTGGGGGTTGTAAGCTTCTCGAGATCCCTCGAGAGGTAAAGCCTGGTGCAATCCCTATGCATCATTTTGCATCATATAGGTTTTAGGCAGAAGGGTTATTAGGAGGTTATGTTTATGAATTAATAATCTTATTTTGAAGCTCGTAACCGAATTGTATAATATTTATGAATTAATGATCTAATTAAGAGGTTATGTATGAATTAATGATCTTATAAGGAGGTTATGTTTATAAATTAGTGAATTAATAATCCTTTAGCTGCTAACATCTATCATACTATAGGCAAGTCTTTTATTCATACGAGCGATGGATGATGGCAACTTTGACTCCATAGCCGACTTGCGTATGTATAAAGAATAAAGCTAAAGTGATATGTCTTGTATGATTTCTTGCGTTGCAGCCTACGTGTGCTATTCAGCCCAAGACACATCTCATTATCTGACTTAAACGATGGTATCCGACCAAGACACATGGAAGTTTAGACCAAGAAATGATTTTGAAAATAGAAAGAAATGTGTAAAGTTTGCTGCTTTTGTATTGTACACTGCATCATTGTTATTTTCTATGGTGCATATGTGATTTTTATATAATACATCATATTTTTATGTATGTTTTTGTAGGTTGTTTTTTGTAGTACATAATACTGAGATTTAATGCATCATAGTTACTGCATTATAGTTATTGCATCATGGTCTTATTGTTTAGTGCATAATGATACAGTAAAATAACATTGTGATGCAACAGATTTATACATTGTGATACAGTAGATTTTACACAGTGATACAGTAGTTAACATTGTTTCATTCAAACTACTTCATGCTTTCTTCTAGATCTGCATCCCAATTCAAAATTCAGTGTATCACATTGTTATTTCAGTGCATCGCAGTCTTTGTGTTACTGCATCACATATATTTGTTAGTACATAAAAAATAAGGAATCATACTATTAATATTTTTGTTTCGGTTGTGGTAATTCCAAAAATTCTTTATATTTAAGTGAATATATACATTGGTATGCACCAAATTCTTGATATATGTATTATGATGCACCACTTGTATACATTGTGATGCACTAGTATTTTTAGTGCATCATAGTTCACAATTTAGTGCATCACAATGAACAATTTAGTGAATCACAGTTTATACAACTGGTGCATATATGCTCCTTCAGAATAAGCAATAATAAAAAATAACAAACAATATGCTCACAAAGAGGCATACTACTTAGTATTAAACATTCAATAATCCAAAGTATTACAACTAATAGTTTAAAACATCAGTAGAATTTACACCATTTTTTGGAAATAACAATTAATATTCCTCTACGAATAACAAATCTTTAAATATCTCTCATTGATACTTGAATTCGTTCACATATTAGGTTGATCTTCACTCCATTTTCAGGATTTAGAATCTTGCCCATCTTGTCTCCTTTTACGTGACGTTTCCTAAGCAAGTTGTTAAAAACATGCTAACCTGTACGTAGCAAGATAGATTATTAAAATGATACACTATTTTCTAAATGAGCTGATGTACTTAATATAAACAAAGAAACAAACACATTTAAGCACATAAAACAACCTACGCTTAAACATTGGCAAACAGCGTATTACTAGTTAATTTGCATTGTTATGTTATATCATCTATCAGAGCTTAAAGATTGGCTTAACTTATTTATATTCGAAAACTAATGTTTAGATTAATTCATCATCATATGTGAAAACTAATGTTTAGCTTAACTCATCATTACCGCATAAGTATTTAAATTAACTTATGTTTAGCTTAATTCAACATTATATGTGAAAACTGAATACTTACCAGCATTTAGCCTAATTCATCTTTATACGTGATAACTCAACACTTGTTGCATTACAATTCAAATTCAAGTGTATCTCACATAACCAAGCACACAAACACAAATCCACACATAATACAAATACACATACACATTACACGTGACCTAATTGAACCTTATATGCAACAAATAAACACCTAATGCAACACTTTTTTAAACCAACTGCATCATGCATAAAAATACACATGTAAACCTTTTTTGACATGTACCTATTTGTGTCTTAATCTAACCTAATGTGCCACATATAATAACCGACTGAATCATTTCATTACACCAACTACATCATATATACAAACACACAGAAGCACTTTTTGATAAGTAAGATACCCTATGCATAACCTAATAGAATCTTATGTGCCACACATGAACACCTATTGCATCACTTCTTTTCAACAACTGCATCATGCATACATATACACACACAACCTCTTTTCCACAAGTAATATGTAACAACCCGATATTTTCCACGTCTACGTTTAATCCCAAACTTTGAATATTCCACTATTCACGTGCATTATCAGTAAGGACCTCTCATACGGACTAGAAATTGTCGGCATATCATCATTAGGTCATTTACATGTTATACCACTCTTAGGATTTTCAAATATATATATTTAGTATATTTAACGTTTTACGTATAACGATTTCTAAATAAACGTTAACAAACGATCAATAATGTGACTAACACGTCCAACACTCCCGACTATGATCCCAATATATTTTTATATTCATTTTTATAATATAAAAAAAAATTATAATATTAATTTACCCGGTATTTTGGATATTTATTTTAATTATTAACTTAAGTTTACTAAAACTTCGACGGTTTTCGTAGAAATTAAACTATAATTATCTAAACACTGAATAATTTTATCCAACCTATTTTTATAATTTTTATAACTTTATTATGACCCGGTTAACTCCGTTAAAATTTATTTTTAGTTAACCCGGTACCCGGTACATTTTAAAACTACACAAATACATAACAATAATACATTTAATCACAAAAGTCTTACACAAACCCCCCCCCCCCCCCCCTTGACTTTGCCGCCCCCCCCCCCCCCTTGCCACTTTTATTACAAAACCACAAATACACTCCTTGTTCATAAATGTCTATTACTAACCAAATATAATAATACTTATAACCAATAATACATATATACTTACAAGATTTTTATCTCATTTCTTTCACCTATCAAAAAGTTCTTCCTCTCCTTTTCTCTCTTTGATACCCACGGCCAAGAAGGAAGAAACAAGCAAGACCAAAGTTTTTCAAAGATCAAAGTATAAATCTTGTGTTTATAGTGTCCTTGTTAGAGTTTTGAAATAAAAACTCAAGGATTATTAGGTTTTAATCATCTTAACTTCACTAATCTTACAAGTAAGTTTACTAAACTCATTTCATAATTTTTACAAAGTTATTACTATGTTTATTCATGTTTCTTGCAAGATCTCATACATGCATTAACTTATACCACTTTATTTTTGTAAACTTTTGATCATACAAGTCCTAGAAGTGATTTTTGGTTAGATCCTTGTTAGATCTACTTGGTTTTGGTGATTAGGAACCCATGACACCCTAAGAAGGTGTATGGTAGGATTAGATTAGTTTTGTGGTGTTTGAAAGAGGTTTGATGGATGATGGAACTAGTTTGGAGACTTGAAAATGGTTTTTGAAACTTTTGATATACCTACTGTCCCTATTTTAATTTCGTGGGAAAATCAGTAGATGATGGCTAAGTTTTGACCAAAGATTTAGAAAATACTTTCAAAAACGAAACTTTAGACGAAAGAACGGATTAAAACGAGTTTATAACGAAGGAGATATGATTTTTGCAAATTTAACGACGAAAACTATTTCTAGGAAAAACTGCTTGCTGTTTGGCAGAATACGACGGGTAATTAGAGGCATTAAACGTAACCTAGAGGAGCCGAGTTATCAAAAATATACTAGTATACACAAAGACGAATCCGTGGACATAAAGAACAAGGAAAACGGGCCTAAAACGACCGAGTTATACCCGTTTTAACATTGTCAAAACTATATATATATATATATATATATATATATATATATATATATATATATATATATATATATATATATATATAGTCACAAATAAAAATAATAACGTACGTACTAAATGGTATATTTTCTAGCAACGTTTCTAATGACTATTTTCTTAACAAACGAATACGTACGACCCGAGGGAATATTTATACGACATGACGACGTCATTCTAAGGTTTTGATACAAGGAATATAACACTAACATTTTTGTACGATATATTACGACAAGTTTTTATAACTCTATTTGGACTTATTTTTCCTAAGTATGGAAAGTATTTTAATTGACAATAACTAGTATTTACAAGTTAAGAGTGGTATAGGGAAACATGTGCATGTACATTTCTTCATCATTTCATGATCTAAAGTAGATCATATCATTCATTTAGGTTGCGGTTAGAGTGCGCGTCTTACTTCTGTTCGTACCCTTTGTTATCATATCGCTTATATCAGGTGAGTATTCACGAACCCCTTTTTCTAACTATTTTAATCGTTTTGGGGTGGATGCATGAACTATATTGTTTACTCTTAAACGAACTTAAATGACTATTGCTTCACTATTTATGCTCGTAAGTAAATCGTACTCAACAAACTTGTTTGCTATTTTACGAACACTATTATTTGAACCCTTGACTTATCTTGAACCTTTTGACTTGAACTTTTGGACTTAGTGTACTGTATGATCTAAGACTTAAAGTCTCCCTTGTTCGGAGCAACGTTATAAAGTCTCTCATGTTCAGAGCATCCTTAATAAATCTCGCCATGGTGGAGTGACTAATAAATCTTTGCCAAGTCGGTGAAGTGACTAATAAATCTCGCCTAGGTGGTGGAGTGACTTCAAGTCTCCCATGTTCGGAGCAACATTATAAAGTCTCCCTTGTTCGGAGCGGCCTTGACTTATTATATACTATGATTCCATATTGTGAACTATATTGACCACTTGTGCTTGACTACTAGACACATAACCTTTAGGCAGTGGGTTGTAAACACACAGGTTACAAGTCTCTTATGGCGGGACTTGGAACTGAGTGGATTTGCAATGCCTTTGCCTGGCGAACTTTTTCAAATGGTTTTCCTATTATTTAAAACGTTTATACTCACCAACTATTTTCATAGTTGACCCGTTTTCTCTCATGCATTTCAGGTGATCGTCAGTAAGTTTTCTTCATGGTCCTTGCATAATGAAGTTTTCACACGTCACCACTAAGCATTATGTATTTCAAGCTATCTTTTGGGAACTAAACTTTGTGTCTTAAAATGCCGATGTCGGCTAAACAATGTTGTAATGATGTACTTTTCCTTTAATGTAAATTATGGTATTGTCTTATTTCTCTTTGGTGATGTATATCGATTTCGTTACACCTCGTGTTTCCGCCTTCGGCGAGGGTGTGACATAATACACCCTACGCGTTACCTTTTCAAATCTTATGACACAAATGAACACCTAATGCATCACTTCTTTACAACAATTGCATCATGTATACAAATACACACGCAATCACTTTTTGACAAGTAAAACACAATATACACTTGTTTACAAATAAAACACACTGTGTCTAACCTAATCTAACCTTATATGCCACAAACATGTACAACTGCATCACTTCCTGAGACCAAATGCATTATCCAACACTTTTCGACAAGTAACGCACCCTACGCGTGGCCTAATCTAACCTTATATACCACAGATAAGAACCTATTACATCATTTCATCATACTAAAACATGTAAACACCTACTGCATCTCGGTTTAAATTCTAATGCATCACATATACAACAAAGCATACAAACACAATAACATACATAAAACTACCTAGGCTTAGCCTATTTCATCCTTACACGCGAAAACTAAATACCTACAACATCTCAGTTCGAATTCCAGTGCATCACATATACAACCAAGCATACAAACATATTGACACACATAAAAAAATCTATGCTGCCTATTTCATCCTTACACGCGACAACTGAATACCTACTGCATCTCAGTTCAGATTCCAGTGAATCCCATATAAAACCTAGCATAAAAACACATTTACACACATAAAGTAACAAACGCTTAGCCTATTTCATCCTTACACACGACAATTGAACACTTACTGCATCTCAGTTCATTTTCTAGTGCATCGCACATACAAACACATGTACACACATAAAACAACTTATACTTAGTCTACTTCATCCTTACAAGCGACAACTGAACACCTACTGCATCTCAGTTCAAATCTCAGTACATCAGCTAAAAACAAGTTTACACACATAAAACAACCTACGCTTAGCCTATTTCATCCATACACGTAACAACTAAACACCTACTGCATCTCAGTTCAAATTCCAATGCATCAGACGTACAAACAATTTTACACACATAAAAAGCCTACTCTTAGCCTATTTCATCTGTACATGTAAAAACTAAACACCTACTGCATCTCAGTTCAAATTTAGCGCATCACAGTTTCATTACAAGTGCATCAGAATGTAAAGTTAGTGCACCACATTTATAAAGTCCCATTGAGACATTTTATCAAACACCTTGTATGCATCAATCATAAACGTACATTAAACACACTCTTGAATAGATTTGATAGCCTACTTCATCATATTCCAAATACCGAACATAAATTAATGAAAAAAAACAAGACATTACTAAACCAAAACTAAAAAATTGGCGCACTAACAAATTTAGGCTTCATAAATCAACTTACAGAGGCGTTTAAGATAGGATGAATCTGTCTTCAACATCTTTAACACAATATTTATGATTTGTGATGCAGTAACAATTATGATTTGTGATAATATCTTGATGATTCCACAGTTTGATGCATTAAAATTTTGCTGAATTTATTGTGTGAATTTAGTGTGTGAAATTGAGAGAGAAAGTGTGTGAAATTAGGGAAAAAATGAGAAGAAGGTAACTGGTTTTGTGATGTTAGGTAAAAAGGAAACGACATCGTTTTGTAATGTAGGGAATATAGTGTATTTTCTATTGCTACATATTTGCCCTTCAAGTTTGCATTATTTACAAAAGTGACTCCGCGTTTTTGATCATGCAACTCTAATCCAAAGGTTGATATGGCTTCCTAGCTTTTTTATTTTAACCCCCTTTATATTATAACCCCACTATATATATATATATATATATATATATATATATATATATATATATATATATATATATATATATATATATATATATATATATATATATATATATATATATATATGTGTGTGTGTGTGTACACGAGCGGTCAAAGCCTGCCCGATGGGCGGGCATGCTTTGTGATTCGCATTAGACATGTGATTATTTAGTATATACATTTTGGTAATTTTTGTTTCTTAATGACATTTTTTTTTTTTTTTTTTTTTTTTTTTTTTTTTTTTGTTTAATTGTATTAGTTTACTTTTTTAAAAAAATTAAAGGTAAGATTGACATAGATTGTAATTGTTTTGACTTTTTTGTTGTTAAAGATGTTTTGTTTTTATGTTATTATAAAATTTTTAGCATTATTTATTGTTTATTGTTCCCTTTTTGTATAAACATCTTTAAAAAACTTAAGTTTACGTCCATTGGTCCAGACTTATGATTATCGTTGGAATAAATTAGTTAACGAATAATAAGATATAAATATACCAATTTTTATATTGAGTGCATTAAGTTATGAATATCGAGTAGTACTTATATAATGATTGTTGCAGACAAACACAAAGCCACTAAATCTATGCTCGTCACTATACACAACAATTGCTTGGCCAACATCAAAAGTTTCGTTAAGTAATTCGTTAATATGCAATTTCAACCATTTACTTCGAGTAGCTTGTACATCTGTTGATGGTGTCTACATATATTGGAATAAATGTTAATTAGTTAAGGAAAAATTAAGAATGAAGGCAATACGATATTTGAGAGAACACGAACAGGAGCAAAGGTGCCATTTATAAAATCTGTAAATGGTCATTTTTAAATCGACATAAGTTTAATATCCAAAGTTCTTTCACAGGTGGTAGAATAAAGGAGTCAAGCTATTTGGATAATATATCAAACTATGTTCGACTAATGTTTCTGCAGTCATAGTTGAAGCCTCGTCAATCTATGGAATGACGTATATATGTGTTGATGGAGTTCCTGATAGTTGGCGACGTCTTCCAAATAACCTTCCTATAAAAGTCACGAAAATGTTAAATCTTTATTAATAAGCATGTTTATCAATGATTAATCAATAAAATCTTGATTTCACAACTAATATATGATAAACTCATTTGTTACATTTAGCTTGAACAGCAAAAATCTGATATTAAAAAGAGGAAAACAAAAGAGAATAATGCAAAAAATAAAATGCGTATTTTAAAAAGGCTCAAAAGAACTTCACCAGACTTGTCCATATATTCAAATCGCCTATATCCAAATTCAAATCTTATCCACCTATTGCCACTACTTTCATGAAAACATTGATGTTGTGATTAAAAGTAAGCTTGGCCTGCACTCCTGATCAATCGTGTAGCCTCCATACTTATCAGTAACCAAATTTTATCAAATGCAACATGCATTTCCCGGATGAATAAAGACATTAAGAAAGAGGTTTTTATGTACGTTTGGCACATTAAGCATAAGCAAGAACTCCACTTAGATTTACCATTCAAGTCCTGACCAAAGAAGTAGGTTATTGTGCAGATTTCCTAGTGACAACAATAAGAAGTAAAATACCAACCTATAACTTTAACACCTGTTGTTTATTCAAACACTATTAAAATTCGACATTGAGGCGAAAGAAAGTAATTGACGTCAAACAAAATCAACATACTTATATATTAATGGAACGTTTGGGATTGCTAATTCAAATTAATAATATGGACTTTAAATAACAAATAAGCGTTTTATATTGCCTACACCACATTTGGTTTTATGAGTTGAGCCTACTGAGCTTCATTATCATTTACCCTTTCACTGCCTTCAAGCCACGATCCATGTCACAATAGTCCCTTTCTTAACTGATCATGACACCTCAGGTTTAATGAGTACATTAGTAGGGGCCATTCTGTTACAATATCAGATAAAAATAAAACTTATAGGCAATATTTAGAAGATGAACGTGCACTAAGAACTTATGAGAAATCTATATAAATGACATAATCTTAGTAAAGAATTGACCCTTTGGTTAAAAGAGATATGTGTTTTTGCTAAACTGCAAGTTCAGTTGTTGGTCCTGTTGCTTGTTATCTTGGCCAACATCTTTGCGTACATGCTGGTCACGATTATCAGGTTCTAAGCAACATGGCTGACCCAAAATAGGCGGCTGTAGTGAGAAACGATGCCCACTTGGTGAGCACTGGTATGTGACTTTTGGCAAGTTTGATTCTCAATCTTCCGTTGTGATCGTTAACAAAACATTTGAAAAGCTTGTGAAAAATGAAAGTTGTGAGGCGCGCTTATGAAAAATTTTACATCTTTAAGCCCTCTTTTGTTTTCATTTTTAGAAGATCCCTTCATCACTCTATTCAAATGTGAAAACAATCAAAATTATGCTGAAATGCTACAATTATTTTTTCCACTTAAGGGAGTGTTTGGAATTACCTATTTTTCCACTATTTTTAAGCATTTTGTATTATCCTAACTTGTTATTTTGAGATTAAAAACGCGTATTCTAATAAGCAGGTATGGGGATGCTTAGTGTAAATGGCTGGCACAATAGGTGGAAGCCCAATGACGTTGATTAATCCTAAATATCACTATCTCACTTAATCACATACCACCATGTGTCATTCCACATATATCCAAACACCAAAAAAAAATCAAAAATAACCAAAAACTTAAAAACCAACCTGTTTAATGAAGAAGCCTATGGATCAAGGACTCAGGGTAAAAGGGCAAAGCTGTATGGAAAACACCTTCACAGCCTTCAACTGCAACGTCAAAGGAGGGTTTCAAAGGATACTAAATTACAGGCCGTAAGAAGTGAGATGCTCATTTACATGTTTATTTGATCGATATATGCCTATGAACGAAACATACCTCTTAAGTAGTTATTTTCTGTTACCACCTCATGAACCTTCTGTGTTCACGTTGATTGATCTGATCATTGTTTTGAACATAATCTCCTATGAGCCTTTTTTCCAGGGACCTGACAAGTTGATGAAATGTGAGAACAGTAAAAGCTCATAGAATCGCCTTACTTTTAAACTAATAGATACTGAAAATATGTAAGATAAGTAGAAATATTTTAAATTCTCCATGTCAATTCTTTTTAAGTTACGTCAAATTGATTAAGGGGTGTTTGGCTTGTTACTAAACTACATCTCAACCATTGTGACTACCTTCTCGGGGTGTTAGACCGCTTATGCATTTTCAAGATTTCCATTTATTTCTATTTGCATCAACAAAGGACAACATTAAACTGTGTTCACCTTACTCATCAACTTTACCGAGTAAAAATGTTCAAACCAAACTCCTACCATATTGTTTTGTTAAAAAAAATCTGCCATAACACGAAAAAAAAATAAGAACTTACCCCTAGAGTATACTGAAATAGTAGTATGCAATGTACATTCAACATTCCCTAAAAGAATTTTATGTCTGAATAGCCCCTGATATAGTAGTATGCAATGTACATTCAGCATAAATGATTAACGTATTTACCCTGTCATCGTATTCTTTCTTAAGCAAGACTTTAGGAACAATATAGCCAGGCGTTCCAACAGTAGATTTTGGTTGTGAATGCAGCACGGAGGACTGACCAAACCAATAAAGAACTGTTAGGACCAAGAGGCAGAAATTTCGATCCATTAACTCATAAGCGGATAAATTTAGGTTTTTTATTAATGGGTTAAATGAAGACGGCCACGTGACCAAGAAGAACTTAATGAAACCAAAATATTAACTATTCTTTCTTCTATTATCTATATTTCACTTCAGTTTTCACCTTCGTGTACTGCACCGACCATAGAACCACCACCTGAAACCATAGCGCATTACGTTGGCATCTATGTATCATGTGCAATAAATATTCAAACCTAATGTAGTAATGTCATGTGATGCAAGCACTTTTTGTCCACAATGTTACATTTCTTAATAATTAGTGTGTCAAATAAGACTAAAAATATTATATTATTTTAAAAAACTTACTCTTAAAAGGAACGGATTCTTTCATGCAATTAGAAAGTACAGTTTTGAATGAGTTTCTACCTGTTTGACCCGTTTTCTTTTAAGGTTATTTTAGCTTTTTGACCCATATAAGTACCTCTAACCATATGTAAAGTTCTAGCAGTCTGAGAAAATTCTTCAGCCAATAAAAAGTTAAAATTGATTATCTTAAATTTGAGTAATGAGACCGTTTAATGATGCCAGGGTTTTCTCGAATACATAAAGTCCCATATATGCCAAATCAGAGAACACATTGAATAAACTGAAACATCTAATGAAGAGTGGTGCACACTTTGGTTACATATATATAAAGAACTTACTGGACTTTGTAGTAGTTAAATTAACGGTCAAATCCAACCACAACTGCTCCAACCTATATGCAAGAAACAACATTCTATGATATGTATATAGAAAAAGAAAATAAATCATGTATATAATCTCATTGAAATTGGCCATTAGACAGTTTGCTTCTGAAATGTCTGGGAAAGAAGTGTAATATGTTTCTGTCAGGTCATTAATATTGTAGAACCATCAAACATAAAATCTATGGCAGTGGCAATATATACTAAACAAAACATAATTTATAAAAACCTTAGACCGGAGCAACTCCAGGGTTTCTGGAACCCCTCAATTAATGAATCCCTCTTCCAAATGACACAACTGTATTTACATGACACTAATCACATAAAAGTTCCACATGAAACCAATATGCAGCAATATCCATTCCAATGACAACCTATAGGTTAAGAGTCCAAAAAAAAAATTCTGATGGGAAATATAATTTAGTGAGTCAACTTGCAGGTGTTGGTAAAACCAAGTGCTTATTACCAGCCAAGTTGGCAATATGCTGCAAAAAGAAGTTATCCCGTTAAACAGAAGAAATTACAATAACATCTGCAAAAAATAAACCTCTAATCACGATACTAAAAAAATAAAACATTTAATCTAAAAAACATCTAACACAAACTATGAAACTAAACCTTAAAACGAATCTTCAAATCTAACACAACAACATATCTGCTGATTTAATCATGTATAAATCGTATCATTTATTGTAATTAAATCACTACACACTCTCGCTAATGCATCAAATACTAAAACATTTAAAACTCACAGCAGTATAGTTAGTTGTGTTTATAGTCCCATTCTCTGATATCGATGGCCTTGAAGATGAACCCTCCTCTAATCCTTCTCTTACGGGTGATGGTGGTTGCTGGAGAGAAACATAATTAACTTTTAACTTGCATTCCTGCACTTGATTTCCGGATTCCTTGTTAAAATATTGGAAAAGATTCATAAACTCTATTCATAAATTCAATATTATGAACATAATTTGGGTTCCTTGTTAAACTGTTGCAAAAGATACATAAATCTCTATTCATAAATTCAATATTATGAACATAATCTGATCACTTAAATAATTACCAGAGTAACATCTTTAGGGGTTGCTCAGGGACTTGCAATAGCACTGTGAAGCAAAAATTTGTCCTTGCATTGCATGACTGGAGGAGCTTCCTTTTGAGCTTGCATTGTAACTATTAAAAGTGTATTAATGCGAGTAAAGTCAGTAAAATAGCATGTGTGTATGTGAACTAATACAACTTGCATAGAAATAAAGAATGCATATCAATCAAGGTATATCATATCCTACTGGAGTAACTTCTACGTGTACTATGGATGTTTGGTATTACACCTTTATTTCGCGCTATTGGAGTTGAGAAGCATATAGCTTAACAACGACGAAGGAGATGTGAGAAGAAGGCAAAAAGGTAAATATGGTCTTTAGTAAAGATATTTTAAACACTACGCAAACAACTTATACAAATAAAGATTATGGAGAATGGAAGATTCACTTATTTTGTATGTTTTTAAAAATACACCAGATGTTTATGATGATTTTTCACAGTCATCTTTTCATTGTTCTCATCACGTTTGCTCACCCCCTAGTCAAGAGTATCGAGAAGAAAGATTGCTTGAATAACCATATTATCAACACGATTGACATTGAATTTACCTTTGCCCTACTATCACTATGGCCGAGACCAAGGTGAGCTTTTTCCGAAGTCACGAGGCTATATGGAAAATAAAAGCTTGGTGGTTAATGCATTTGAGAAAACAAAGCCGCAAGAACCGAATCAATTCATCTTGTGCTTGAAATCAAAGTTGAGCTTTGTCCATAAAAAGAAAGACTGCTTGAAATCAATCCACTCGTGCGATAAAGAAAACTTTTCCCAAGTCATTTTCAATTTTGTAATCTGACTTAATCCATCACCTTATGTGCAAACATCCTAACATTGATCAAGTCTAGAGGTGACAAACTCTAACCTATAAGATTAGAAGTGTCATGAATACATAATGATGATTATATGTCATTTCCTAGTGGTAATCTTTGGTTCATATACTCAGAGGGTATGTTGACTTGGGATATATGATATCTCAAACGGGTAAAAATTTAAGACTTAGTAATAGATGATAAAAATCGAATGGGCCAAAAGTGACACGCAATGCATTTGAATGCTCATGACCTCTTATATCGCTTTACTAAGAAATATTGAATTAATCTACTGAGAATATAACTTTTTTAAATATACAAATCACAATTAATGCATTAGTTATCATAAAATTAATTATTTAGAAAAAAAACAGAATAAGTTAACCATAAAAAAGATTTTACCAGTTCAGACCTGATCCCGTTCCTACCCGGTTATGCAAGCCGCATAATGTACTATCTCTAGACATTATATGGCAGCATACAGATAGTTGTCATTGACAATCTTTACCAGCTCCGGAAAATGCCACGAGTACCATTCCCTGTCTATAAAAAGAAGATGAAATTTACAATCAGATTAAACCACAGGATTCAAGAATTAACCAAGTCCTGAAATTCTATATATGACAATTCGATAGTGAGGCAAACCTGACTCTCATGGAAAAGGAATTGACATCCTTGTCAAGAGTATCTAGAAGAATGATTGCTTGAATAACCATATTATCAACACGATTGACATTGAATTTACCTTTGCCCTACTGTAACTATGGCCGAGACCAAGTTGAGCTTTTTCCAAGCAGGCTACACGGAAAATAAAAGCTTTGTGGTTAATGGATTTGAAGAAGCATATACGACCAACTATGAAAAAACAAAGCTGGAACAACAGAATCAAACCTTGAGACCCTCGATCAACTTGTCGAAATGCAAATGAATACCACGAAAACTAATTAAACACCAGCTCCAAGCTTACGGTGATTTTTTTTCCTTTTTGTATTGAGTCACTAATTGTTTTTGTACCCACAAAACTACCTTGATAACTTAGCCATCACTTTGACATATGAAGACAAATTGTAGGTCTATATAATCCTTAAAAGCTATTTTAAGAGATGATGAACGTATAGAATGGCCTTATCATTAATTATGCAAGCTTTGTCCAACTATTTGATACGTGCTAAAATCAACGATGTTTTTCATTAGTGTGATATTCATTATCATGAAACAAAAGATGTTTCAGTAATTAAAAACAATTAGGTATCAAAAAGATATATGTGCGACATGGACAGTGAATCAAGTTACAACATTCACTAATAACTTAACCGTTTTGACCCAAACTCATTCTAATCAATTACCCATTTTGCCACCACTAATAAAGAGTCTTTTACTCGGACCAAGCCAATGCAAAGTAATAACAGAAAAATTATTTAGGGAGATGCTATGTACACATACAGTTTTACTTTGCACACATAATTTTGCTTGTCCCTACACATCAATTTGCTTGTCATCACACATAAATTTATGTGTGCAAAGTAAAAATGTATGTGTATATATCATCTCCCAATTATTTAACATGAAGTTAGGATATTGGACCGCCCATATCCAATGCAAAGTCAACACAAATCATTAGTTTATGCATTCAATTATTATTAATGTAAATGTCTTTATAATATCAAGAGAAGATGCAGAACTTACATCAGTACTTTATACAATGTGGTTGGATCCCTTAGTTTGTGAAGGTTGTTCTGATGGTTCACTATTTCTCTGTATAAACAATTCATAACCATTACCAAAATCCACATGATCACCATGTGCAATCATTCCTTTTTTCATACTCATGCTACAATATCAACCAACGTGCATTAGTCAGCCATCGTCTTCCAAATGTGCAATTGACTGGTCAAACCATGTTGGGTATGCAAAAACATACAGATTTCAACAAAAATAATTTCCTAATACGACGGTTCATTTGCATTCACATTTCCCTAAGTTAATCCCAACCCGCTCATTCATAGCAAAATTATGCGTCCTTTTTTAGCATTATTCTCAAGATCACTGAATTATAATAGTTCAAATTTCAAAAGGTCGATGATTAGAGTAATCTATTGATAACCAAATGAGAAATATTCTCTACGGCAAGGCGTATGAATCATTTCATTTTTTTTAAAAACCTAAAACACAACCTGCATAAAACAATTAACTTATACATGAATCAAATTTTATGTAGATATGTTTAATCGGCTTATTTATTTACCACAAAAGTTTTTTTATCTACCACAGCATAGGTTTGATGCACGCGTTCATTCTTTGGCCATGCTACTATCCAGCTCAACGTTCTATGTCAATATCCTGGTGATCTCTTTTTTGCTCAATATAGGATCCTTTTCTTGCCCATTTTGTTAATTTCTCAAACTTCCATTGACAGACTGGAAAGTTCCTCAACTTTTTGACTTAAAATAATATATCGAGAGAGCATATATAAGCCAACTGAAAATATCATACATGGCGAGTAACACAACCTTTGCTTTGTTTCTGTCCGTACTAACTCAAAGTCTTGCTCAAGCCTTTTCCACTTTTGACACTTTTCTTGAGACTATGGTTGTTTTGCACATAGAGCTTCTTCAAGATTTATTTCTTCTGATTTAAAGGCCTTATGGTGGCTATCCTGTTTATATAAATTATTTTTTTTAGGTAAGCAAATCATATCACAGTAAATCAAAAGAGTCAAGACTCTATTTCTGTGTCTATACAACAGGCCATAGCGTTTCGTCAAACATTTGCCATTTTGACTCTAGCTGAGATTGTATTGATGTCTATGTTACTAATATAATTGGTTATGCAATTCTTGCTATCAAATGTAAGAAAATAAGTTTGAAAGCAGGACACCTACAAACGACAATACTTATTAACAAATAAAAGGGGAAGAATAATGGGAAGTTCATTTACATATAATTTTCAGAGAACATGTTGACAATCGTTCATGAAAAAGAAAGAATAATGGAAAGTTCATTTAATGTATCTTTAGCACTCTTAAATTGATTTCCAATAGCCTTTCCACCAGTATTTTGCATTTCATCTCTTACCTCGATATTGTAGAAGAATGAGTGTCTACATTCGATTCAATTAAACTACAGTACTTCGTAACCTTTACATGAAAAAGCATGATTGCAGTAGTGTAAATTTGTATAATAGTAATCACAAATGTAACCTTTGAATGTATCTTTTGTTCTCATGTAAATGGACCTAAGTCCTTCATAGTGTCACCAGAGACTGTGTCCCATTGTCTTTTATCACTTTGTGGTAGCCGCATAGCTGATGTGCCAACCGCTGCATGAGTATTAATTGAAACAATAAAAAAAACTATAACTATCTGTACATACCAGCAAGTATGCATTAACAATTTGTCACCTAATGAGTTCACTTATGTGTAGGTAAAGCATCAACAGAAGAGAAAGCCTCACGCTAGCAACCAATTATAGAACCTTTTAGAAAGATCTAACATCAGTTTCAAGCTGAGCAATATAAGTCGAGCATGATCTTCAGTATTTGCTCAAGCACTTGAGTGCCACTTGATTCAATGGTGAGACAATATCATGTATTTTGTGCGCAGCCTTGTCTCTAAGAACACAAAGCATTAAAACATATCGTAAACGTACAGAAATATACAGTTTAACCATCAAATATTAACCAAGAATGAAGATAAAACATACAGAAACTTTTATTCCAGAAAAAATGTGCATACCATCAGCAGCATGCTCACAAACGGCACACACACATTGCCTACTGAACCTTTCATTCTTTTCGTACCTCTTACGATAATGCTTTCTTAAACACTATCGTTGGAACCGCACATAGAAGAAATCCATTGATAGTCATCCACATTAGATACTTTTCTTTTCCTCTCATGCAATAACAACACACATTGTCTAAAGTCATTAGGTTCATTGTTACCTAAAGGATGCAACAAACTACCCTGAACCATACCCGTGCTGACCGGTCGAGGCAAAGACATGTTGTTACTAACTAAACCTGAAACCACCATGCTATCAGTGTATTGTGCAACTGGTTGTCACCCTTCGATAAGACCCTCAAGAAGATCCCGAGGACTTATAAACTTGGGAGAAGTAACATGAACCAACTGATGAGCAACCGCCAATGGACACTCGTGTATTTTAGATGCTTGGAACTCATTTTTTTTAAATCCCACCTATCTGGAAACACAACAAACGGATTATATAGTAATAGACACGCCGTAACATTATTTAAGCATGCGGCCAATATTCAAAAATACAATAAGATGGAATTTTCCCCTCAACCACCAACCTTATCACATCCTCGTCCTCCTTTGTGGTCAGAGACGAAGCTAATTAAACCTTTCAGTATAATTGTGATCCTTGCTAACGTTTCTATCTTCTTTTCCATTTCACTTACACGTGTCAAGTGAGAGACCTTCATATCTTCCTGATCAATCAATAAAGAACAGAAAAAAGATTAAATATCAATAATCACAAACAAATATTAACAAAATTATTAATAGAATATATTAAGCTAAAAAAATTTAAAACAAACTATCATGAATCGTGGAAATTATTATTAGGTTTCTGAGTTGGAAATTTTTATGATCAGATAGATGAGAATTTAGCTCAGGAAGGAAACGTAAATCGAATGAGATTCTAGCTTGTTCAAGTAATTACACAGCCACTGAACTGAAACAATTTTCTGTAAATGCTATTTGACACTAAATATCTATAATATATATTTCGGAAAATACAGTATTGTTCAACCCAAAATTCCAACCCATACCAAAAACGCATGTTGTGCCCAGCCAGCCAATTATGTAATATCTACTAACTACACATGCTTTCTAGCTTGTTCAAGTAATTAGATGAGCATAGCATAGCATTAGCATTGATCAATGAATAATAATAATAATAATAATAATAATAATAATAATAATAATAATAATAATAATAATAATAATAATAATAATAATAATAATAATAATAATAGGATTGGTTTCGCTATTGCTAGAGGTGTGGGGGCCCAGTTGTTTTCTCGGCTCCCCACCAATTTCTTGTAAAATCCTATTTATTGTTAATAAAAAGTGATGGTTTATAATAAAATAAAAAATAAAAAAAAATAAAAAATAAAAAATAAATAATAATAATAATAATAATAATAATAATAATAATAATAATAATAATAATAATAATAACAGTGTAAAAGGAAGATTTGTGATGGTCATACTGCTGTTGTTAGAGTTCTTTCTTCTTCGGGTATTGCGGCTTATGATGATACTACTCTCGCGGATCTAAAGCTAAGCACCCTTTTCATTCTGCTCCCCATTTACCAGATATACCTATTGATCATCATCACCTTTTGGCATCTCCTGCTATGGTTCTTGATATGATTAAGAGTTTCCCTCGTGGTACTTCTTGTGGAAGGGATGGTTTGCGTGCTCAACACCTTTTGGATTGTTTAAACGGTGCTGCTGTTGCCATATCTGATGAGTTAGTCGCTTCTATCACCCAGGTGGTGAACCTTTTTCTTGCGGGTAAATGCCCAAGGGTGTTAGGAGAGTATGTTGCTAGTGCTCCTCTCACGCCCTTGGTTAAACCAGGAGGGGGGATCCGTCCTATCGTTGTTGGGACTGTTTGGAGGCGTTTAATCTCCAAGGTTTGTGCTTCTATGATTGGCCATTCTTTGGATGGTTATTTTGACGGTTTGCAATTTGGTGTGGGTGTTTCGGGGGGTGGGGAGGCAATCCTTCATGCTGTGAATCATTTGATTGAAGACCGCGGGGGTGATGTGGGTTTATCTATGTTGTTGGTGGACTTTAAAAACGCTTTCAATATGGTGGATCGTGCGGTTATGTTACGAGAAGTTCGCCTTCGTGTTCCGGCTATTTCACGTTGGGGTGGAATTCTGTTACTCCAGTCCTGCTAGATTATATTATGGTGAGCATACTTTATGGTCGCACCAAGGGGTGCAACAGGGTGAGCCGCTTGGGCCTCTTCTTTTTGCTTTAGTGTTACATCCCTTGGCATGTAAGATTCGAGACTCTTTCACTCTTTCTCTTCAGGCTTGGTATCTTGATGATGGTACTATTATTGGGGATACTTTGGTTGTGGGGAAGGTTTTGGAGTTGATTATGATGGATGGACCTAGTTGTGGTTTACACCTCAATGTTGATAAAACGGAGGTCTTTTGGCCGAAGGAAGACCCAAGGAGCAGGTATGTTGGTGTTTTTCCCCCTAATATTTCTCGACCTTCGCATGGTGTTAAATTATTAGGGGGCCCCGCCAGTGTGGATGTTGAGTTTAGTAGTAAGCTTGTTATGAAAAGGGTTGCTAAAACTATTGAGCTTATGGATGCTGTTGCTAAGCTTAATGATTCACCAGTGTAAGTTGTTGCTACTGCGTGCATGTGCCGGTATTTCCAAGTTGTATTTTTCTATGCGCACATGTCCTCCTCGGGGCTTTGAGAGTGCTCAGGTTTCTTTTGATGCAGCTCTTCGCTCTTCTTTGGAACCTATTGTCACTGCTTCTGGACCTGGGTTTGGTGATTGGCAATGGAGACTCGCCACCCTACCTTTTGCTCTCGGGGGACTTGGTGTGTATTCTGCAGGTGATGTCTTGAACTATGCCTTCCTTGCTTCTAGACTTCAATCTGCCAGCTTACAGACTAAGCTTCTCCGTAGTTCTGGTATTGTGTCTATTGGTCCCTCTTTTGATGATGCATTGTGTACTTTTAATGTGAATATGGATATTGACCTTATGAGTAACCCTAGTGAGATCGCTGCCCCCAAACTTATGAAGAAATTGGCAGATATACATTTCGCACGTGTTGCCCAAACGGTTGAATCCACTTTCCATTTATCCTCTAGACAGATGGCTTTATGGACCTCATCGAAAGAGGATTATACGTTAGATTGGCTTAGGGTGGCACCGATATCCAGATTGGGACAGACTATGAATGTCAGGTCTTACCGATGTGTTTTGTGTTATCGGTTGGGTGTTCCTCTTTTTACTATCCAGATGCCATGTTCAGCTTGTTCTAAGGTCTTTCCTGGAGATATTTTTGGAGATCATGCTGTATCGTGCACAGGTTTAGTTGGTATTAAACATCGGCACAATGTTGTGCGTGATGTTCTTGTTGATATATGTTCTCGGTCTGGAGTTTCAGTTCGTAAGGAGGTGGATATTGGGCTTCGTGGAGAGAGGGACAAAACCTTACGTCCGGCCGATACGTTACTTTATTCTTGGGATGGTGGCCTTGATGTTTGTGTTGATCTTACAGGATCATCACCTTTGACGCGTTCGTGTATGGTTGATTTTATGCCCGGTCGGGCGGTTATTGAGGCCGCACAACGTAAACGTGTCAAGTACGCAGCTAAATGCGTTGATATCGGATATTGGTTCCTCCCCTTTTCATTCTCTTCTTTTGGAGAACTTGAAAAGGATGCAGTGACTTTATTAAAGCGCATTAGACGATTCTCTATGACCCAAGACATTGGAGCACGTGCTGCTCCACATATTTTTAGTAGGATTGGTTTTGCTGTAGCTAGAGGTGTGGGGGCTCAGTTAGTATCTCGGCTCCCCACTAATTTCTTGTAAAATCCTATTTGTTTTTTAATAAAGTGATGGTTTATAATAATAATACTACTACTACTAATAATAATAATAATAATAATAATAATAATAATAATAATAATAATAATAATAATAATAATAATAATAATAATAATAATAATAATAATAATAATAATAATAATAATAATAATAATAATAATAATAATCTGGTATGATTGATTTTATGCTAGGTCGTGCGGTTATTGAAGCTGCACAACGTAAACGTGTCAAGTATGAGGCCAAATGTGTGGATATCGGATATGGGTTCCTCCCTTTCTCTTTCTCCTCTTTTGGAGAACTTGAGAAAGATGCAGTAGCTCTTCTAAAGCGTATTCGACGTTTCTCTTCGACTCAAGACATTGGAGCACGGGCTGCCGTTCATATTTTTAATAGAATTGGTTTCGCTATTGCTAGAGGTGTGGGGGCCCAGTTGGTTTCTCGGCTCCCCACCAATTTCTTGTAAAATCCTATTTATTGTTAATAAAAGTGATGGTTTATAATTAAAATATATATATATATATATATATATATATATATATATATATATATATATATATATATATATATATATATATATATATATATATATATATATATATATATATATATATATAATAATAATAATAATAATAATAATAATAAGTTCATACCAAATGGTAAAGATGCATGTTTGGATGTGACTGAAATTTCTTCATTTGCTGGTGTGGGGTGACTTCATGGGTTCTTGGGGTAGCTTTGCATAATGCCGTAGAGAAGAAAAAAAAATATGTGTCAAAATGTGAAGACAACGGATATAAGTTCATACCATTTGCTTTTTCTACGTTCGGGGAATTCGATAAAGAGGCTTTGGACACTGATGACGTATAGTCTATATTTGGGCCACGAGCCCAAATAAACATTATTAATGCCCAAGTCCACTATAAGTGGGCTATCATAACAATGATTTGGGCCATACTACTAACGGTTTGGACTCACAAAAGCCCAAGCCCAACCAAACTATTTATGGTCTAGATAAGGATCTTCTATTTACTGATAAAGATCCATGGACCGGATAAGCACTACGCGTGCGAAGAGTGAGGAACACGAAATCTATAAGGATTTCGTGCCTATATAAAGAATGACATAATTCTCATTAAAGGTACGATTTACAAACCCTAACTCTTTAATATAACCCTAAGCCGATTACTTACTCTCATGCCGGAGGATAATCGTGGGAGACAATCCCACGATAAGCCTAACGGTGTTTGTTTACTTTCTTAGTGCGCAGGTTTCAAACATTAAGAGCTAATTGGTACGAGAGCAGGAGTCCAAACAAGGAACGCCCAACTTTTGTATCAACAAGTGGCGCCATCCGTGGGACCCTACACTAAGAACTAAGAACTAGAATGACGAAGAATAAAAACTCAAGCCAGCGGACTCCGCAGTTGGAAAAAACACGTGGTGACCCCCCAGAGGAAGAACCCTCAAGACTCGACCTCTAGGCAGGCCTCTGGAACAACCAGTGCCCCTGGTCACCAAGAAACGGGGCCAAACCTACCTCTCCCAGCGGTAGAATTGCCTATAAGGACTACTCAAACCACCACGGTGGTTCCAAGCATTGAAGAACTTCAGCGCACCCTCTTCAATACTCCCCATCAAACGGCACCTATAGTGGACAACACTGTGTCACCGGGCGCACCTAACCGAGATAGGGCACCTAATATTGAGGCAGAAATTCTTGCAGTAGAAGAGGACACGCCTGAGCTAACGTTAAATAATTTTGTATCCCAAAATTATGAAACCCTAGCTGCCCTCATGCAAGAAGAAGCGAGGAGAAGATCAAGCCAGAGCCTACAAGCCCGGCTTAATTTTAACCCAGAAACATCACCATCGCGCTACCAAAGAGGGGGGCGCGAAAATAACGAAAGACGTACCAATATCCATGATAGACTTGGTACAGGATCTGACTCACAATACTCGGAGGAATACGAAGATGGCGAGAGGCGCACCAATGTTCACTCCAGACTTGGTAGTCGAAGGATGCAAGATAGACTTGGACGTCAACATTCACCAGGCGAAGGCTCCTCCAGGTCTGGGAGCAGAAGAATTCACGACAGGTTGGGGAGGCGAACTTCCCCAAGTGAAAGCCCCTCAAGCTCTTCCTCTGAAGAAAACCGGCGCAAGCACCGCAAAAGAGATAACCTCTCCTCCAGTGACTCCTCGGATAACGAGGACAAAGAGACAGGACACTAGAAGTCCAGAGGAAGACGTCGCGAGGAAGAGGACGAAGACATATATCTTCCTTGGCGTCGTCAGAAAGTTGATGCATTTACACGACGCATCAGCGATTATTCCGATCATAAGAAAAGGCGCATGCCCACTAATGTAAAAACATATGATGGAACGGGTGATCCTGATGACCACCTAAAAATTTTCGAATCCGCTGCTACTATCAAAAATTGGCCACAACCTGTGCGGTGTCATATGTTTAATTCCACATTAGTGGGGAATGCGCGCACTTGGTTTAGCAAGCTTCCATGTAGGAGCATAGACGGGTTTGAAGAGTTGCGAAAAGCATTCCGCTTAAATTTCACCCAAAGAAAGAAGTGCGCTAAAAACCCTGTTGAATTAGCCAGACTAAAACAGCGCCAAGGGGAATCAACCAGTGCTTACATGGAGCGCTTCAAAGATGAATGTATACAGCCTAGGAGACAATCTAATGACCAAAGCAGCAATCGCAACAAGAATTATCGCAGTCAGGGAAGTGCACGAGATAATGACAAATATACCCCTTCACAAAGACCCCGAGGGAAATATTTGTAACCGAAGGCGCAAACTTCCCAAAACCCCCACCAATGCGCACCCCAGAGGACAAGCATATAGGGAACGGGTACTGCGAATACCATGGACAAAAGGGTCATACCACCAACGAGTGTGTCCAGCTACGACAACTAATTGAAAAATTAGTAAAGGAGGGTAGAATGGATCACCTCATTAAGAATATTAAAGAAGGGAAGGACAAACAGAAGAATGGAGGCAAAAAAGAATCTTCCAAAGATAAGGCGGACATTATCTACATGATACAGTCCTAGCAGCGCGAAACGAAGCAAAAGGTCAGTCAAAAATTCTCTTCAGAGAATGAAATATCCTTCCCCACTCTAGCTGCGGACAACGCAGTAGTAGAGCCACTAACCATCAAGATACATACTGGGGGACACGATATTCGCCGCATGTATATCGATGGAGGAGCATCCGCAGACATTCTGTATGAACACTGCTTCAAAAGGCTGCGACTTGAGATACAAAGTCAGTTAATACCGGCCACGACGTCGCTGACTGGCTTCACAGGAGAAAAGATATGGCCTATGGGGCAATTACACTTACTTGTAGTTGTGGGCGATGAACAACACTCTACAGCAACGTGGATAAACTTCATGATAATCAAGTCTCCTTCACCGTACAACGGCATCATTGGGAGACCTGGAATATCATCCATGCGCACTGTACCATCCACAGCACACGGGATGCTAAAATTTCCAGTAGAAGGAGGGATTGTCACCCTCTACAACACCACGGTGCCGCCTAAAGAATGCAACGTGGTAACCAATGAGGTGGAAAGTGGTCCCGAATAGCGCGCAGCTAAAGTACCAAACCTAAAGGTTGCCATTCACCCTGATTACCCAGATCAACAAATATCGATTGGAGGGTCTCTATCTGACAAAGGTAAAGAAGTTGTGTGCGCACTCTTGCAAAAGAACATCGGTATCTTTGTGTGGGAACCAAAGCACATGACTGGCGTACCACGATCTATCACGGAGCACAAGCTACAAATCCGACAAGGATTTCCTCCAATACGACAGAAAAAGCGCGGCCAAGCTCCGGATCGCGCAAAAGCCATCTTGGAAGAAGTGCACAAACTAGTAGACGCAGGCATCATGCGGGAAGTCTACTACCACGACTGGCTTTCCAACCCAGTAATGGTAAAAAAAAGAGTGATGGCAGTTGGAGAATGTGCGTAGACTTCACTGATCTTAATAAAGCATGTCCACAAGACTGCTACCCGCTACTAGAAATTGACTGGAAGATAGAATCCCTATGCGGATATCCCTTTAAATGCTTCCTAGACGCATACAAAGGATACCATCAAATTCAGATGGCAGAGGAGGATGAAGAAAAAACAGCCTTCCACACAAGTCAAGGGGTATATTGCTATACACAAATGCCCTTTGGTCTAAAGAACGCGGGCGCAACATACCAGCGAGACATGGCTTTTGAAAAACAAGTAGGTCGCAATTTGGAAGTTTATGTCGATGACCTTGTTATAAAAAGTCATACTGAGGAAGAATTGGTGCGCGACATCGAGGAGACATTCAAAACACTGGGAAAGATAAATATGAAGTTAAACCCCAAGAAGTGCACCGTTGGCGCAACAGAAGGAATGTTCCTTGGATATTTAATAGAACCTGACGGCATCAAGTCGTGCCCAGAAAAGACAAGAGCTGTCATCGATCTCCCCTCATCGCGCACACTGAAAGAAGTCCAATCATTAAATGGAAAGCTAGCTGGGCTAAACCGTTTTTTATCCAAGTCAGCAGACAAATCACTCCCTCTCTTTAAAACACTCACGAAGTGCACAAAAAAGGGAGACTTTCGCTGGACTGAGGAGGCAGAGGAAGCCTTCCAACAACTAAAACAGCACCTTGCATCACTTCCCAAACTTGTCGCACCGCGACCAGGGGAAGAGTTGATCATGTACTTATTTGCAACCCATGGAGCAGTTAGCGCAGTACTATTGACAGATAGGAACTCCGTCCAAACACCCATATACTTTGTAAGCAAGGCACTGAAAAAGACAGAGACTAACTACAACGCTATGGAAAAGCTGGTCCTAGCTTTAGTATTCGCAGCCAAAAGACTGCACAGATACTTTCAGGCGCACCCAATAGCTGTAATCACGGACCAGCCCATCAAACAAGTTATCTCTAAACCTGACACATCAGGACGACTACAAAACTCGAGTGTGTTGTTGAGTGAGTATAATATCTCGTATAGACCACACACTGCAATCAAGGGATAGATATTAGCCGACTTTATTGTTAAGAAGCCAGATACCGATACTCCACCTTCAACAGGCAAGACAGAGTTACAAGAACCATGGGTTCTATTCACAGACGGATCCTCATGCGTAGATGGATCAGGCGCAGGCCTTATCCTTACTAACCCAGAGGGGGTAGAATTCACCTACGCACTACGCTTCGAATTTACAGCCACAAACAATGAGGCAGAATACGAAGCCCTACTCGCTGGACTGCGTATTGCAATTCAAATGGGTGTACACAACCTAGAGGCAAATATGGATTCCAGGCTAGTAGCTAACCACGTGCTAGGTGAATATGAAGCCAAGGATGAACACATGATTCAATACCTTGAGAAAACCAAGTCTTTGATTCAAAGCTTTGATAGGTTTACAATCAAACAAGTACCTAGAGGAGAAAACAGGAAAGCTGATGCGCTTAGCAAGATCGCATCTACAAGATTTGCGCATCTATCAAAACAGGTATTGGTGGAAACTCTAAAAAACAAATCAATCTTGGAGATGGAAGTTTCCACGGTGATAGAGGAAAAGGATCCTACATGGATGACACCTATCATTGAATTTATAAGCAAAAGAATCTTACCACAAGATCAGAAGGACGCTCAAAGGGTGCGGCGCACAGCGCAGAGATTTGAACTTCGAGATGGCGTCCTATACCGACGTTCATTCCTACAACCTTGGCTCCGATGTGTTGGACCTCTTCAAGCAGATTATGTACTCTGAGAAATTCACGCGCGGATCATGTAGCATGCACTCAGGACCATGGTCTGTAGTAGCGCGCGCCCTGCGATCGAGATACTATTGGCCTACTATGCACCGCGACGCACGGGACATGATAAAGAAATGCAGCGATTGCCAAGTCCACAGGCCAATTCCGCACCGACCACAACAAGAGTTAACCCCCATCACCTCACCATGGCCATTCTATAAATGGGGCATTGACATCGCAGGACCTTTCCCAGTTGCAGCGGGAGGGCTAAAACTCCTCATCGTAGCCGTAGACTATTTTACCAAGTGGATTGAGGCAAAAGCAGTGGCGAGCATCACTGGAAACCAGGTCAAACGCTTCGTATGGGACAACATTGTGTGTCGCTTCGGACTACCGGGGGAGATTATCTCAGACAATGGAAAACAATTCTGTGATAACCCATTTAAAGATTGGTGTGTGCAATTAAACATTACACAACACTTTGCTTCAGTGAAACACCCACAAACCAATGGCTTGGTTGAATGCGCGAATCGCAGTCTAGGCGAAGGAATAAAAGCGCGCATTGACAGACATAAAGGAAGATGGGCGGACGAATTGTCACATGTTTTATGGGCGCACCGCACGACAATTAAAACCAGTACCGGAGACACACCATTCTCTCTTGTATACGGGACAGAAGCCGTCATACCAGCCAAAATTGGAATGCCAACTATACGTACAACGGAAATAAACGTCACAACAAATGACGAGGAGCGGCGCATAGACTTGGACTTGCTGGAAGAAAGGCGAGAACGCGCAGCTATACGCGAAGCAAAGACTAAAGCAAAGATGAAGAAGTATTATGATGCAAAGGTCAAACACACTTCTTTCAGGCCAGGGGACTTTGTATACCGCGCTAATGATGCAAGCCACGCAGAAGACACAGGCAAGCTTGGACCTAAATGGGAAGGACCCTACGAGGTCACGGATGCACTAGGTAATGGTGCATACAAGCTGCGCGATATGGAACGCAACGAGCTGGCGCGCACTTGGAATATCTGCAATCTTGATGAGGCAAAAAATGAACCGTTTTTATGGGGTTATTTAAGCCGGAATTGGAATTTATTTGATCAAATATTACCCTAAATTATTCCTTTTGTGATTTTAGGTACTTTGGGAGTGAATTCTGGAAAAGGAAGCATTTTGGACGTTTTTGGAGTATAAAAGTGAAGAAAACGGCAAAGACTTAATTTTCCTTGCTGGGAACAGTAGATGACGGCGTCAAGAAGGATTTTATGACGGCGTCAAGAGCAAAATGGATGACGACCCAGAGAAAACATGACGGCGTCAGAAGTAGGGCGTCAAGAGTAATTTTGGTGACGGCCTGGAGCAGAATTACACATGACGGCGTCAGATCCAGATCTAGGCAGTCCGAGAATTTTATTGGCAGCAAGATGAAGGCGTCAGAAGTTTATTCTTGACGCCGTCACCTCACAAAATCTATATATACTTTTCTATTTTTCATTCATTAAGAGAGGAACTTATGTAGAGAATTCTAGGGCCGAACCTAATAAACCCTAGGTCATTTGTAACAGTATTTTCAAGGGTTTTCACCCCTTGAAACCCTTCATGTTCAATTAAGATAAGTTTTCTTTCAATTCATTCAATATGTCTATGTGTTGTTTGAATATATCTTATGCTTGTCTTGATTCTAACATGCTAGGCTAGATCTTTTTTGTGTTTGCTTAGATGTAATGAAACCTAGATATGGATTATAGGTTGATTGCTTGTTTATAGTTGTAATGGATGAATGATTTCAATGTTATGCTTAAGAAAACTGGCAGATCTCCATTGTGTAACTTCCTTGAACGTCTTAAGAAACATGAACCGATGTGTACTAGGTTTTTATGGTTGTATTTAATGCATGAGCGAATTCTAGTGATCCCATGTTAGGAGCTTCTTAGCCGGCTCGACATAGGAGTGAAGTAGGAGCTTATAGAATTGGGGAAGTAAGTACGCCAACCCATGAATGGTATTAAGGAATATAACCCGTCATCCACGCAACTGTAACAAGTAATTAACCTGTAAAAGATATCTAGGGAGTAGTGAAATCTAAGTAAACACAATTCTCCCATATATTGTTCACTCCATATTAGTTTAATTAGTTTGTTTTCATTTTTATTATTTTATTTTGATTGCATCTTTAGTTACTGGGTTAGTTGACTAGCAACTAATTCCGCCCCTTCTTCCAAAAACCGAGATTTTACTTGCTTTCATAAATATATAAAAACACAAAAAGAATCATCCCTCACCTCTAGATCTAGTTTTTAGGCTTTCTAATCCTAGCGACACTATTCCTGAGTTGAACGATCAATCCCCCGGTACTTGTCACTATACTATACTACAACGATCAGGTACACTGCCTGGTGGGGATTGTAAGCTTCTCGAGATCCCTCGAGAGGTAAAGCCTGGTGCAATTCCAACGCATCAAGTTTTTGTCGCCGCAGCCCGGGGAATAGTTATTGTCTAGGTTACAATTTCTTTTTATTAGGTCTACTTGTTAGATTCCTTTCTAGTAAGATTTTATTTTTATTTTTAGGTGATGAGGCGAAAAATGATCTGTTTTTAGGGGGTCATTTAAGCCCTAATCCGAATTTATTTGATCAAATATTGCCCTAAATCGTTCCTTTTGTGATTTTAGGTACTTTGGGAGAGAAATCTGGAAAAGGAAGCAATTCGGACGTTTTTGGAGCATAAAAGTGAAGAAAACACCAAAGTCTTAATTTTCCATGCTGGGAACAGTAGGTGACGGCGTCAAGAGCAAAACCTTGACGGCGTCAAGAGCAAATTTCATGAATTTCCATGATGACCCAGAACAGATTTGACGGCGTCACGTAGGAAGAGCGTCAAGAGTAAAAGAGTCATGACGGCCTGGAAGTATTTAAGTCTTGACGGCGTCAGAAGTGGATCTAGGCAGTCCGAGAAGAGTTTTGGCGGCGAGGTGACGGCGTCACATTGTTTGTCTTGACGCCGTCATACCTATTTTTCTATATATAGTTTTCTAATTTTTACACATTAAAGAGAAAAGTTTTGGGAGAAACCCTAAGTACGATTTTAGTGTAACTTTACAGGTTTTTCAAGGGTTCCAACCCCTTGATACCTTGCATGATTAATCAAGATAAGTGTTCTTCTAATTCAATCAATATGTCTATGTGTTGGTTGTCTATATCTTGTTCTTGTCTTAATTCTATCATGCTAGGCTAGATCTATCTTGTGTTTGCTTAGATCTAATGAAACCTAGATGTTAATTATGTGTTGATTACTTGTTTATTCTTGTCTTGGATGAATGATTTATATGTTAGGCTTAAGAAAACTGGCAGATCTCCACTTGGTAACATGCTTGAACGTCTTAAGAAACATGAACCGAGGCGCACTAGGTCTTTATTGGTTGTATTTAATGCATGAGCCACTGTTTACAATCCCTATAGTTGTGCTGGGCATGGTGTAGGAGGAGATAAGAGCTCATAGAATTGGGGAGTTATGTGTGCCACCCCATGAATGGTATTAAGGAATACGATCCGTCATCCATGCAATTAGAACAAGTAATTAACGTGTAAAAGATGTCTAGGGAGTAGTGAAATCTAAGTAAACACATTTTCTCCAATTACTGCTCACAACTTTAGTATAATTTAGTTTATTTTCATTTTTAGTATTTTATTTTGATTGCATCTTAGTATTGGGTTAGTTGATTAGCAACTAATTCCGCCCAAATCCTTCAAACCCCAAGATTTTAATTGCTTTCATAAAAATATAAAAACACAAAAATAATCATCCCTCACCTTTAGAACTAGTATTTAGGCTTTCTAATCCTAGCGACACTATTCCTAAGCTGAACGATCAATCCCCCGGTACTTGTCACTATACTATACTACAACGATCAGGTACACTGCCTGGTGGGGGTTGTAAGCTTCTCGAGATCCCTCGAGAGGTAAAGCCTGTTGCGATTCCCACACATCAAGTTTTTGGCGCCGCAGCCCGGGGAATAGTTATTGTCTAGGTTAGAATTTCTTTTTATTAGGTCTACTTGCTAGATTCCTTTCTAGTAAGATTTTATTTTTATTTTTTAGGTTTTCTTTAGTCTATCTACTTCTTTGTGCCTTTGTTCGTAACCACCCGACACCATGGACAACGGGAACATCTTTGAACCCGTCATCCCACCACAACAAAACCAACCACTAGAACCCCTTAGGCCCCGAACCTTAGGAGAGTATTCCCGACCTAGCCACCAAGGCTACCGAAACACCATTGAGCTCACCGGAGCCAATGTGACCCCCTTGCGATCCGACACCATCCGGTTGGTGCAAAGCGGATGTGCATTCCATGGACTTCGTTCCGAAGATCCAAACCAACATCTTAAGGACTTTCTCAAAATCGTAGATTCCATAGACCTAGGTGTTGAAACTAGAGAGACTACCCGCTTACGCCTATTCCAATTCTCTCTACGGGATCAAGCTAGTCAATGGCTTGAGCGTTTACCCGCGGGATCCATCACCACATGGGATGATCTCACCACTCGTTTCCTTGCTCAATTTTTCCCACCGGGGAGAACTACTAAGCTTAGAAATGACATCTTGATGTTCCAACAACGTCAAAATGAATCTCTTTATGAAGCATGGACTCGTTTCAAGGACTTACTCCAAAAAGTCCCTCATCATGGCATAGATCTTTGGCTCCAAGTCCAAATTTTTTATGACCATATCGACATCTCCACGAGGCGAGCCATTGACCAATTGGCCGGTGGTAAGCTACGTGATCTAAGTGCGGAACAATCATGGGAACTCATAGAAGATCTTGCTCTCTATGACAACGAAAGTTGGAACGATCCCCGTGACTTGAACAAAACGGTCAAGGCAATTTCTTTGACTTCGAACAATTCTAGCACTCCCGACCATAGGATCATGGAACTTGAGGACCAAGTCAAGTTTCTCATGAAATCTTACGATGCTCCTAAGCCTTCAAGCCAAGTGAACAAAATCACTTCTTCATGCGAATTATGTAGTGGTCACCACGACACTCGTGATTGTGTGGAACTCCCCGGAACAACTTTTGCGGACTACGCATCCACACGTACCGACGAAGCGGGAGATAAGTGGTACACTTTCAAGCCCGAGCCAAACACATACGGTGATTCATACAACCCCTCATGGAAAAATCGCCCAAACCTTAGGTGGAAACAAAATCAACCCAATTCCTCCAATCCGCCTAACCGTTACCAACCAACCGGTCCACCATCCAACCGTACTTTCAACAACAATCCTTCTAACAACTATGGTAGTACCAACAATCTTGAAGGATTGATGTCAAAGTTTATGGCATCTCAAGAGGCTCGCATAGCTAGGTTTGAAACCGAATTTAACCAACAACAAACGGAGATGACCAACAAGATTGACAACTTGTTGAAAGCCCTCAACAACCAAGCATTAGTCAGACCTAGGATGGACACTAGGGACACCAATAACGGAAACCAAATTAAGGATCCCTCATCATCTAAACAGGTCCACTTTGTTAATGTTGTCACTATTAAGCCGATAGATAAGGAGATAGAAGAGAGTGACAAGAATGAAGTTAGGATAGAAGCCGAGACTAATGATGAGAATAGGGAAGTTGAGGTTGATAGTAGAGAGGAATTAGAGGAGGTAGAACCTATAGAAGAATACTTTGATAAGTTGCCAACCAAGGAAGAACGGGAATACCATAAGGATTTATTCGATATTCCCGAGAGAACATATATCTTTGGCGACCCCCTTATCAAAATGGGAGACCCCTCTAACATTAACATCCCATGCAATATCGGGCACATGCATATATGGAAAGCTTACATCGACCCTAGATCCCCTATGAACATCATGACTAGGACTTATTACAATTGGGTGATGAAGAAGCAACTTAATTTTAGGATGATGCCTAATAAGAACCTGATAAGTAATTTTGCGGGAAGAGTGAAAGGATTGCATGTGATTATAGGGAATCTCACCTATGAGATCGATTTTATGATAGTTGAGGACACTCGTCCGGTGATAGATGCTTGCCTAAGTCAAATAATATTTGGGAAACCATTTGTTGAGGCCACTAGGATGAGTTATGATCCAACTTTAGGGATAGTTAGATTCAAGGAAGAGAATGATGAGGTTGCTTATCAAATGCCCTACAAGATTGAGCAATACCGCCTTCTCTCTAATTTCGAAAAGGAACATAAGCAAGCGACTTATTATAGGAATGAGGAAGATAGACGTAGAGGAGTAGAGTATGTTAGAAATAGGATGCTTGGTTTCTACAAAGAATGCTTGCAACTAGGTCCGGAATACAAAACTAGTTTAGAAGACGACCTAGAGAGTGGAACCAATGATGAGGTCACGTAGTAACCCATGACCTTGAGTCTAGCTACAAAACTCATAAATAAAGAAAAGCGCTTCTTGGGAGGCAACCCATGTTTTGTGTGATTTTATTTGTTTGATTGTTATTTGCTTCTATATGCATGCTTAATTTTTATTGTTGGTTGATCATGTTTCTAAACTAAATAGTGGAAATACTTTACTTTGTTGTTTTGGCCTGGTCTTAACTCCACCTAAAGGTATTTTTGCAAAAGATAAGTGTAAGGGGAAACCCAAAATATGTTTTTAAGAAACAAACAGATCATGATTCACCACAATATTAAATGAACATGTGTATTCGTATTTGTTAGAGTCAAATGCTTGTATTGAGTCATAATGAAGTTTTGCAGGATTTTCCAGGAAGTAGGACCAAGTTTTTCCAGAAATTTTCCGGAAACTTAACATAAGGATTTCTGCAGGTCAATTCTGACGGCGTCAGGGGTTTACTCTTGACGGCGTCCGGAGTTAAAAATCTGGAAATTTTACTGGTTTTGTTTTTCTAACGGAGTCTTATGGTTTTTGTGAATTATTAAGTTTTATAATCTCCAGGAGATCTGCAAACTTCATTCCACAAGCATTATATCTTATCTCGTTTTCTAGGATTTAGTAACTTATATAGAATGCCGTCGATTTTACGCGAGGTTGTCTTGTCTATTTTGTCAGGTTTTACAGGTTATGTATGACAAGAAGATGATTTATATTCTGGAAGGGAAGCTTTGATTGTTCATTTTCTTGGAGGAAGATTTAACCTAGCCACCCTATTATCCATACCGAGCGAATCAGGGGAGTATTTGATTTCATTCTCTTTACTTTTTCACTTTTACATTCTTTACTTGAACATTGGGGACAATGTTCATCTTAAGTGTAAGGGGAGGGTAAAAAGATGATACCTTACATATGCACTTTCGCTTGAGTTTGCTTTGTTTGATGGTAGATGTGTAATAAAACTATGAGAAACACTTGTTAGTGCAATTTTAGCGCCAAATTTAAATTTTTTTACAACATTTAGGAGTGAAACTTTAGCCATAGCAAGCGTCTCATGGATAGGAGATTGTATGACTAGCACATAACCGTATATTCAGAAAAATTTTCCACCCAAATATGTGAGGTTCGCATTTAGATTTGATAGGAAAAGCATTCATTATTAGTGCTTATGAGTGTACCGGTAGCATTTAGATTCTAGAACTTGCGTTAGTGATGCATCCCGAGACCGCTAGTGAGACTACATTCGTGTGGTAGGATTTACTACATGATAAGAGGCATTAGGATCACCCTTGTGTTAAACCCGAATTATAATTACTTGACTATTTAAGTCATATTACTTGGCTAGTTAAGTCAACTAATTTTTCCCACACCCTTAGCGTTGTACTCATTTTTAGTACACGAAACCCCTAGTACACCCCTCCGAGCCTATCTTTTCGTTTCTAACTTTAAGCATTTTACTTAAAGGAAGAATTTGTTACACCCCACTTAAATGTACAACCAAATCGCCTTAGCCTTCCGTGTATGCGCTCATTGTTAGTGCATTATTGTTATTTGTTAAACCCTAAGTTAACTATCTAATTGATTACATGGTTGCTAAGTCGAGTTATATTTTTGTACATATTGTTTCGGGACGATTGGGACTCATGGGTAAGTACTTATTTTATGGAGTAATGGGGAAGAACATCATTTATTACCCCCATATGTACGTCAATCCTAAAAGTGCTCCAAGTGTTTTGATTTTCTTAATTCGAGTCATTAGATTAGTTAAATGTAAAGTATGTAAAGATTCAAGTGTAAGGGAAATGTTCATTCCCTATGATGTATTATTTTGGTTGGTAGGGTAAGAGTGTATGCAAAGAAATATATATATATATATAAAAAAAAAAAAAAGGAAAAAGAGAAAAAAAAAACATACGGACTACCATCCCTTTTTATTCTATGTTCATTTTATGTTTTTGTTATTTTTCATTTGTTAGCTTAAGTCGAGTCTAGTCTTGGCTTAGCAACGCCATATTGTACATGTAATTAACCAAGATTGTTAACTCGCCACCAGTAAAATTTCCTTTATCCAACTAAACCGTATATTTCATATCCCTACACCTAATGTTACAACCCTTTAAAAGACCTCTTTGATAGTTTATCCTAGGTGCTTACGCCACGTGGTGGAGGTTTGATCCTTTCCCAAGCCTATGGTAATCTATTTTGCTATGACAGGTAGTGAGAGATATCTTCCGTTTCCATATTGTAATTTACACTTTATTACACCCGAGAGATGTGAGTATCTAAACACTATTTGTGAGGTGCTTGTGTATGACCTCCGTGCTTGTCTATTGGTCTTTCGTGGAATGATTATTTGTTGTAATTACTTTTATATTAGTGTTAAATGACCCCTAACTTGTCTTTTGAGTAGAATAAAAGCGCATTTGCTTGAGGACAAGCAAATCTCAAGTGTAAGGGTATATGATGAGGCGAAAAATGATCCGTTTTTAGGGGGTCATTTAAGCCTGAATCCGAATTTATTTGATCAAATATTGCCCATTGTTTGTCTTGACGCCGTTTTCATGAATTTCCATGACGACCCAGAACAGATTTGACGGCGTCATGTAGGAAGAGCGTCAAGAGTAAAAGAGTCATGACGGCCTGGAAGTATTTAAGTCTTGACGGCGTCAGAAGTGGATCTAGGCAGTCCGAGAAGAGTTTTGGCGGCGAGGTGACGGCGTCACATTGTTTGTCTTGACGCCGTCATACCTATTTTTCTATATATAGTTTTCTAATTTTTACACATTAAAGAGAAAAGTTTTGGGAGAAACCCTAAGTACGATTTTAGTGTAACTTTACAGGTTTTTCAAGGGTTCCAACCCCTTGATACCTTGCATGATTAATCAAGATAAGTGTTCTTCTAATTCAATCAATATGTCTATGTGTTGGTTGTCTATATCTTGTTCTTGTCTTAATTCTATCATGCTAGGCTAGATCTATCTTGTGTTTGCTTAGATCTAATGAAACCTAGATGTTAATTATGTGTTGATTACTTGTTTATTCTTGTCTTGGATGAATGATTTATATGTTAGGCTTAAGAAAACTGGCAGATCTCCACTTGGTAACATGCTTGAACGTCTTAAGAAACATGAACCGAGGCGCATTAGGTCTTTATTGGTTGTATTTAATGCATGAGCCACTGTTTACAATCCCTATAGTTGTGCTGGGCATGGTGTAGGAGGAGATAAGAGCTCATAGAATTGGGGAGTTATGTGTGCCACCCCATGAATGGTATTAAGGAATACAATCCGTCATCCATGCAATTGTAACAAGTAACTAACGTGTAAAAGATGTCTAGGGAGTAGTGAAATCTAAGTAAACACATTTTCTCCAATTATTGCTCACAACTTTAGTATAATTTAGTTTATTTTCATTTTTAGTATTTTATTTTGATTGCATCTTAGTATTGGGTTAGTTTATTAGCAACTAATTCCGCCCAAATCCTTCAAACCCCGAGATTTTAATTGCTTTCATAAAAATATAAAAACACAAAAATAATCATCCATCACCTTTAGAACTAGTATTTAGGCTTTCTAATCCTAGCGACACTATTCCTAAGCTGAACGATCAATCCCCCGGTACTTGTCACTATACTATACTACAACGATCAGGTACACTGCCTGGTGGGGGTTGTAAGCTTCTCGAGATCCCTCGAGAGGTAAAGCCTGTTGCGATTCCCACGCATCATTAGGTTTTCTTTAGTCTATCTTATTTCTATGTTTCCTTTGTTCGTAAACTACCTCGATGGATAACAATAACATTGATCATTTGATTCCTGTTATTCGTGTTTTTCCTCGTAGGATTTTCCAAATGCCCACCCCAATCCATTTTGTGGAAAATGAGAACCCACCTAACCTCTCGCCTAACCACCACTTTGACAATAATTCTAAAATGGAGGAGTCTGGCCATGACGATGACCATAGGGCTAGTCCTTTTTACTATTCAAACTCCGATGAGGATCTAGATGATGGTGATGTGATTAATGAGGATAGGATGGAAGAGGAAGTGAACCCTCTTAGGTATGTCGACCCTAGAACAAGGATTGAGAGAGATAGCTCATTGAATATGCAATTTCCTTGTAAGATTGGATTTAGGAGCTTTAATTCCTACCTTAACTCATCTCTACCAATGAACATAATCTCGCGTAGTGAATACAATAAAATCATGGTAGATGAGTTAGAATACAAAGGAGATAATATTGTTGCAAGGGCAATGTCATTACATGTGTTTGTAGGAAGCTTTGTTTACCTTGTTGAGTTCATGGTTATGGAGAATCTAGGAGAATTTATCGATAGTAAGCTAACCCAAGTTATGTTTGGGAGACCTTTCAAAAGGTTGACCAACCTTGATGAAAAACTTATGGAAGGGTTAATTACATTCTCGAATGGGGATGAAGATTTTGTTTACCAAATGCCCCGTGCACACCCTAGGTTCAAAGATTTCTCCATGGAGAAGTGTAGTTGGTATCCACCCCTAGAAATGCTAAGTGAGAATGATAAAAGAAAAGGGCTTAAATATACTCATGAGAAAAATAAAAGCTATTATCGTAGATGTTTAGTGTTAAGTGATGATTATAAGAAAGATGAGGCGACTATTAGATGGCTCACCCTCGGTTATGTGAGCGTAAGCGACACACGATAGCCCATGACCTTGAGTCTAGCTACAAGACTCGTAAATAAAGAAAAACGCTTCTTGGGAGGCAACCCATGTTTTGTGTGATTTTTATTTTGTTTGTTTGTTATTTGTTTCCGTATGCATGCTTTATTTTTATTGTTGGTAGATCATGTTTCAAACTAAAATGGTGAAAATACTTTATTTTGTTGTTTGGCTTAGTCTTAACTTCATCCAAAGGTATTTCGCAAAAGATAAGTGTAAGGGGAAACCCCAAATATGTTTTTAAAGAAACGAAACCAATCATGATTCTCCACAATATTAAATGAACATGTATATTCGTATTTGTTAGAGTCAAATGCTTGTATCGAGTCATAATGATGTTTTACAGGATTTTCCAGGAAGTAGGACAAAGTTTTTCCGGAAACTTAACATAAGAATTTCTGCAGGTCACTTCAGACGGCGTCAGGAAGAAATTCCTGACGGCGTCACGTGTAAAATTCTGGAAATTTTGCCAGTTTTGTTTTTCTAACGGAGTCTTAAAGTTTTTGATGAATCTTTAGTTTTATAATCTCCAGGAAATCTGCAAACATCATTTCACAAGCATTATATCTTACTTTGCTTTCTAGGATTTGTTAGCATATATAGATTGCTGCCGATTTTACGCGAGGTTGCCTTGTTTGTTTTCTCAGGTTTAACAGTTATGTTTGACAAGAAGATGATTTATATTCTGGAAGGGAAGCTTTGATTGTTCATTTTCTTGGAGGAAGATCTAACCTGGTTACCATATTATCCATACTGAGCGAATCAGGGGAGTATTTGATTTCATTCTTTTACTTATTTTACTTTTACAATCTTTACTTGAACATTGGGGACAATGTTCATCCTAAGTGTAAGGGGAGGGTAAAATAATGATACCTCATAGGATACACTTTCACTTGAGTTTGTTTGTTTGATGGTAGGTGTGTAATAAAACTAAGAGAAATACTTGTTAGTGTAATTTTAGCGCCAAATTTAAATTTTTTTACAACATTTAGGACTGAAACTTTAGCCTTAGCAAGCATCTCATGGATAGGAGTAGTATGACTAGCACAAAACCATACTATTCAGAAAAATTTTCCACCCAAATATGTGAGGTTCGCCTTTAGATTTGATAGGAAAAGCATTTACTATTAGTGCTTGTGAGTGTACCGGTAGCATTTAGATTCTAGAACTTGCGTTAGTAATGCATCCCGAGACCGCTAGTGAGACTACATTCGTGTGGTAGGATTTACTACATGATAAGAGGCATTAGGATCACCCTTGTGTTAAACCCGTATCATAATTACTTGACCATTTAAGTCATATTACTTGGCTAGTTAAGTCAATTAATTTTCCCACACCTTAGCGTTGTACTCATTTTTAGTACACGAAACCCTTAGTACACCCCTCCGAGCCTATCTTTTTGTTTCTAACTTTAAGCATCTTACTTAAAGGAAGAATTTGTTACACCCCACTCAAATGTACACCCAAATCGCCTTAGCCTTTCGTGTATGCACTCATCTTCAGTGCATTATTGTTATATGTTTAAACCCTTAGTTAATTATCTAATTGATTACATGGTTGCTAAGTCGAGTCATATCCTTGTACATATTGTTTTGGGACGATTGGGACTCATGGGTCAAGTACTTATGTTATGGAATAATGGGGAAGAACATTATTTATTACCCCCATATGTGCGTTAATCTTAAAAGTACTCCAAGTGTTTTGATTATCTTGATTCGAGTCATTAGATTAGTTTATTGTAAAGTATGTAAAAATTCAAGTGTAAGGGGAATGTTCATTCCCTATGATGTATTATTTTGGATGGTAGGGTAAGAGTGTATGCAAAAAAAAAAAAAAAAAAAAAAAAAGAAAAAAAAAAGGAAAGAGAAAAAACATACGGACTACCATCCCGTTTCATTCTATGTTTGTTTTATGTTTTTGTTATTTTTCATTTATTAGCTTAAGTCGAGTCTAGTCTTGGCTTAGCAACGCCATATTGTACATGTAATTAACCAAGATTATTAACTCGCCACCAGTAAAGATTTTCTATATCCAACAAAACCGTGTATTCCATATCCCTAAACCTAACGTTACAACCCTTTAAAAGACCTCTTTGATAGTTTATCCTAGGTGCTTACGCCATGTGGTGGAGGTTTGATCCTTTCCCAAGCCTATGGTAATCTATTTTGCTATGACAGGTAGTGAGAGATAGTTTCCATTTCCATATTGTGATATATACTTTATTACACCCGAGAGATGTGAGTATCTAAACACTATTTGTGAGGTGCTAGTGTATGACCTCCGTGCTTGTCTTTGGTCTTTAGTGGAACGATTATTCATTGTAATTACTTTTATATTAGTGTTAAATGACCCCTAACTTGTATTTTGATTAGAATAAAAGCGCATTTGCTTGAGGACAAGCAAATCTCAAGTGTAAGGGTATATGATGAGGCGAAAAATGAACCATTTTTAGGGGGTTATTTAAGCCGGAATTGGAATTTATTTCATCAAATGTTACCCTAAATCGTTCCTTTTGTGATTTTAGGTACTTTGGGAGTGAATTCTGGAAAAGGAAGCATTTTGGACGTTTTTGGAGCATAAAAGTGAAGAAAACGGCAAAGACTTAATTTTCCTTGCTGGGAACAGTAGATGACGGCGTCAAGAAGGATTTTATGACGGCGTCAAGAGCAAAATGGATGACGACCCAGAGAAAACGTGATGATGTCAGAAGTAGGGCGTCAAGAGTAATTTTGGTGACGGCCTGGAGCAGAATTACACATGACGGCGTCAGATCCAGATCTAGGCAGTCCGAGAACTTTATTGGCGGCGAGATGACGGCGTCAGAAGTTTATTCTTGACGCTGTCACCTCACAAAATCTATATATACTTTTCTATTTTTCATTCATTAAGAGAGGAACTTGTGTGGAGAATTCTAGGGCCGAACCTAATATACCCTAGGTCGTTTGTAACAGTATTTTCAAGGGTTTTCACCCCTTGAAACCCTTCATGTTCAATTAAGATAAGTTTTCTTTCAATTCATTCAATATGTCTATGTGTTGTTTGAATATATCTTATGCTTGTCTTGATTCTAACATGCTAGGCTAGATCTTTTTTGTGTTTGCTTAGATGTAATGAAACCTAGATATGGATTATAGGTTGATTGCTTGTTTATAGTTGTAATGGATGAATGATTTCAATGTTATGCTTAAGAAAACTGGCAGATCTCCATTGTGTAACTTCCTTGAACGTCTTAAGAAACATGAACCGATGTGTACTAGGTTTTTATGGTTGTATTTAATGCATGAGCGAATTCTAGTGATCCCATGTTAGGAGCTTCTTAGCCGGCTCGACATAGGAGTGAAGTAGGAGCTTATAGAATTGGGGAAGTAAGTACGCCACCCCATGAATGGTATTAAGGAATATAACCCGTCATCCATGCAACTGTAACAAGTAATTAACCTGTAAAAGATATCTAGGGAGTAGTGAAATCTAAGTAAACACAATTCTCCCATATATTGTTCACTCCATATTAGTTTAATTAGTTTGTTTTCATTTTTATTATTTTATTTTGATTGCATCTTTAGTTACTGGGTTAGTTGACTAGCAACTAATTCCGCCCCTTCTTCCAAAAACCGAGATTTTACTTGCTTTCATAAAAATATAAAAACACAAAAAGAATCATCCCTCACCTCTAGATCTAGTTTTTAGGCTTTCTAATCCTAGCGACACTATTCCTGAGTTGAACGATCAATCCCCCGGTACTTGTCACTATACTATACTACAACGATCAGGTACACTGCCTGGTGGGGGTTGTAAGCTTCTCGAGATCCCTCGAGAGATAAAGCCTGGTGCAATTCCCACGCATCAAATCTCAAGAGATGCTATCTTTAGAAAAGGCTACGGCCCACACACAGACAACCTTGCACTTTAGTACGTGCCCGAATAAATGTCTGTCTTTGAATTTTCTTTTTTGTAGGAATTGTCTTTTAAAAACTTGCAAGTATTAATAAAACGTTGTGGTTTCTAGCTAACTCCATAACACACTTAAGTTTATTGCGCACACTTTCATTATGTTTCAATATTGTTAATTTATATTTTGCCTACATGGCGTGCATGCACTTATTAAGACCTACGATGGCAGAAAGAATGAGTCAACCTACTACCTAACTCGTTGAGTAAGAGGGTTGCAAACCCATCAACACTGGATCACGCATCCTTGCTAAGCGCCTTACCTTGAAGACGTTGAAGTAAGTTTACATGCGCATTCCACGAAGACTGCGCAATATCACGTACACTGTACATGCTTAGCAATTTACGAGCCAAGACTCTTTGTCATTTGATAGAATTCTTTGCGAAAATATTGCAAGTCTATCTCCACACTTATGATTCGTTCTTTAAGTTATACACTTAATACAAGTCACTTTAAGCATATAACGGGTTCAATTTGACTCTTAGTTGATCTTTTGTGCAAAAGATAACAATCTAAGTACAATTAACAAAAGATATAAGTTATTATTCATAAAAGCCGTACAAGTTACACAAAATCCATGTATATCTACACGTTATGACAGCGCTCAGGGCTACGCTCTTGGTTAGCAGAGCTCCCAGCCTCTTGGAGTCTCCTCAAAAGTAATGCATCCCTAGGTGATACGGTCGCCACACTGACTGAGACTCCATCTGATCTAGGGATATGCGCAGCACCTACACCACAAAGGATGGCTTTCCCCTTCACACCATTCTTCTTCGCCGCCCTCTCCATATGAGCCTCTAAGACCTCCTTCAGAGGGACCTCCTTCTAAAGGGCGAAGGGGTTAAGAATGTCACGTGGCTGCGCAAAGACCGGCACTTGCAGCTGCAACTCGTCAGGCTTCAAAAAGAAGTCAGGTTGAGCCCCCTCATCCTCCAAGATATGCCTCCCCAGGGTTAACCCCTCCATGATCAGCTTTATGGGGTAATCCTGGTCGCGCTCTAGCCGCGCGATATGTGGAAGCTAAAAGAACTTCATCTTCTCCATAGCCTTCACGAGCTCATCATAGGCATCCGCCTTATAACCAGGCACTTCGACAAGTGACACTATCAGCATTTTCTCCTCATGGAGTTCCTCCACAGCCTGCGCCTTGCCACGCTCCACGACGCATTCTACAACCTTCCCAAAGGCCTCCTAACACCTCCGGGGATTCCAGCGTACCCATGGCAGCCAAACGCATGCCATGGCTAATGCAATCGTAGACATGGAGCCGAAAAAATAAAAAATACCGGCGTTCAGCAATCGTAGACATCAGATGAGGGTATAACTCCTCATCATATTCTATACTCAGCTTACGCAGCATGTCTTCCTGCGCTTGAACTTTTGCCTTTATACGCTCACAGAACTCATCAAGTTGAGTAAAGTGCTGGCTCCGATTCTGCTGCTGTACTTCAAAGCCCAAGCGCAGTTAGACCTATGCTCATCAGCTGCCGCACGTTCCCGCCTCAGCTCCACCATCAACGCCAGCTTCTCATCAGCAACTCGCCTACCATACGCAATTGTAGACGCCACTTCTGCTCGCGCATCAGCTACCTGCGCTCTGAGCAAGGCAATCTCCTCATCCCTCTAAGCGAGACTGCTACCTTCTCCAACATACCGCATCGTCAGCTGAGTAACTAACTCAGACTGACGCGCAGTAATAGCCCCCAGCTCCTCCATCAGCTGTTGCGCGGACATCCCCTCATCAACTCTCACCGGCTCCTCCACATGAGTATGAGCCGCCTGAGGTGGCACTGACCCCTCCACGGACGCTGCATCACCCCCTGCAGCATCATCACTACAAGCAAAGATGAATAAAGATTAGGGAATGGCGCTGAGAAAAAATAAGTATAAACATAAATATTCAGTTTTACTTACATAAAGGGAGAAGCCTGAGCCTTCTTCTGCGCAGCAACAGATGCAGACGTCTCCTCGTCTATGGACTCATCCACAATAATAGTATGACGCCTGCGCTTAGAAGTCCCTTCACCATCATCAACAGCCTTGCGCTTCACACTCTGACGCTCCTCTTCAGAGTCTGTGTCCACTTTGAGGATGCCAGAACTCGCGGACGACTCAGCGCGCGCAACTTCAGGCGCCACCACTGCCTGCGCAGGCACCGTCTGAACTGGGGTTGCATGCACCACAGGCTGGGATGCATCCGAAGGCTCCTCTGGCGCAAACTCCAACAGACGCCCAACAGTAGCCTCCAGAATTGGCACCACACCTTCCCTCAAGGGGCGCACGCCCACAGTCACCTGCGTCGGCTTTGCCAGCTTCACCACGGCGAACAGATCCATCTCTGCGCAACATATAAACACATACAAAAGGGAACAAGTTAGTGATAAAATTAATATACACAAAGAAGCTTACACTATACACGTAAGGATAAAGAAAGGACAACCACCCACCCCGGCCGCTTTCATCCAAGAACGTTGGCACCTCGTCGCTCCCCCCAAAGTAGTTACGACTCAGCCCTACGTGCACCAAGAACTCCTCAGGATAAGTATTGATGGGGATGCGGTTCTCATCAATAGTCTCCGCGTCCCCCACATTGTACGTACCGGGATCTGGGTGCTCATCCTTTGGAAGCCCCCCTTGAGTATAAAACTCCGAGAGCGAAGTGAATACCCGATCATCTATCCAAAAAAATCTTTCCCTCCACCCCCTCAGGGAGTCCACCTTATCAGTATAGCACTGATAACCCCCTGGGCGCTTGGAGAATGTTACCCACCCGTTCGACCATGACGTGTGGTAGAACGCGCAGAACATGTTGATAGTTGGGTTTATCGCCAGTAGGCGGCAGTTTACCTCAAAGTTTATTATTTTGGCCGCACCTATATAGTGCAGCTGCGAAATGTGCAAGCGATAAAAGTTTAGCACATCGCTCAGGAATCGGGATAAAGGCACGCACTGGTTCGCGAATTCGAAGAAGCGCGTGTACACCCCTATCTTCCCCTCACGGAAATCCGCAATTCATGAGTTGGCATCCGGTACCTCCGGATGCACTGCAAACGGAATGAAATAATCCGAGGTGAACTGACGCAGTTCATCCTCGTCCATTTCAGAGTGAAACTCCTCTAGCTGACGAACCATTTCTAAAAATAAGATTTACTATGGAGCGCACTCGCTATTACCTAATACAACAGTTGATTCTTGAACAAGCTTTGAGAAATTTTAAAAATGGCGGAAGAATTACTTTTCACTGTGGAACTTTAGTAAAATGGAGGCGGTGATATATATATAAGGCCACCAAACCCTAAGCGGATTGCCACGTGGATCCCACTAAACAAAATCGTGTGGCTAGAATGCAAAGAAGTACAAGCACTTTTTCCCACTTCCCGATAAATACGTGTGTTAATACAAATATCGCCTAAAAACGTTATTTATATTTTACGATCTTTGCTAAGTTTTGTTAACGAAAAAATGAAAACTTTAGTTTCTAAATAAATCATAATCTTAGTTTTAAAGATTTGCATACTAGACATTTGCTACATTTTACATTTCATAAAACACAACACTTTTTATTTTTTTAAATAGAAATGTCACATCACATTTATAGCAAGTTTTGTCAATATACATTTATGGAAAGAAAGTGTGTTTGACTAACCATATGTTTGCTTGCACAAGTATTGTGTTTGACTAAGTGTTATGAGATATGACATTGTTTGGTTTGCAAGATTTATTGCAAAACCAACTGCAAGCCTGGCGGAACCCTGGGGGTACACGGGCGGAACCCATCTAAGGGTTCCGCCGTATCTGCCAGACCTGCAGAAGGTTTTGCTATAAATACTAAGCCACAAGTTTGATTTTTGGCTTATCACTTTACATCATATTTTCACACACATTCATTCATTCTTTCATCTAACCCTTTAACATCTCATATGTGAAGTTTATTTTTGTAGCAAAGAGGTTCACGAGTTTATAAAAAGTTACAAGTATTCAACACAACGTTGCAAGACTTGTTAGCTTAGCATTGTGTAGACTTGTGTAGTTTACACTTCATTTGATTGTGTATTTTCTGTAGTGATCGGTTAGTATTTTAGTCCTCAAAATACAAAGTGTGACGGGAGTTGTTGGACCATTGTAAAAGAACTAATGGGAGTGGTTGTACCCTTGTAAAAGAACTCGACATCTAGCTTAGTGTCGGTAAACGTGTATAAGCGACGTGTAAGGTTTTATCCACCGGTGAAAGGAGCTTGTTGACTAGTCAAAGAAACTCTCGAGTTGGATACTCGGGGCGGGGACGTAGGGCAAGGAAAAAGAGTCCTTGTAGCCAAACCACGATAAATACTCGTGTTGTGGTTTGATCGTTTCTTTCTTTATACTTGCATGTTATATATTGTGTTTGTGTATATATATCTTTGATCAAACGGAAAGTTTCAAAAGATAATTAAACAAGTTAAAAAGATTTTAAACGGTAAACTATTCAACCTCCCTTCTAGTTTTCCACAACGTGGACACACTCCCCGTTTCCCAAGGTATCTTTGAGATATTTTGGGACTAGATACACGGTTCCAAATATTGGGCGGTAAGTATTTAAAGTTCTTCCCGCCACGCTTCCCACTACTCTTACTAGTCTAGCATCCGCGGCTACGACCCGCGCACACTAGACTGGGGGGACATGATGACGTATAGTCTATATTTGGGCCACGAGCCCAAATAAACATTATTAATGCCCAAGTCCACTATGAGTGGGCTATCATAACAATGATTTGGGCCATACTACTAACGGTTTGGACTCACAAAAGCCCAAGCCCAACCAAACTATTTATGGTCTAGATAGGATCTTCTATTTACGGATAAAGATCCATGGACCGGATAAGCACTACGCGTGCGAAGAGTGAGGAACACGAAATCTATAAGGATTTCGTGCCTATATAAAGAATGACATAATTCTCATTAAAGGTACGATTTACAAACCCTAACTCTTTAATATAACCCTAAACCGATTACTTACTCTCACGCCGGAGGATAATCGTGGGAGACAATCCCACGATAAGCCTAACGGTGTTTGTTTACTTTCTTAGTGCGCAGGTTTCAAGCATTAAGAGCTAATTGGTACGAGAGCAGGAGTCCAAACAAGGAACGCCCAACTTTTGTATCAACAGACACACTTTCACATATTAAGTCTATTGCCATCAGTCACTCAAATAACGCTAAAAGTGGTGTTTTTATTTTTCATAGAATAAGCTTTTGTATTCAGAAAGGAGTGAGAGCACAACTTGTGTCTGCTCCTTTCTAACTTTATGTAAGTTTATTATGTTTATATATAAAAAAAAAAAAAAAAAAAAAAAAAAAAAAAAAAAAAAATTATAAAAAATAATAATAATAATAATAATAATATAATAAAAATAATAATAATAATAATAATAATAAAAATAATAATAAATAAATAAATAAATAAATAAATAAAAATGAGCAAAATCAATGAATAATAAATTGAACCAACATCTTTGTCAATCACTAAACATAGAAACCAAAAAACCATATAATTAACACAACTATAAAAAGAACACGAATTAATGTCATATACAAACTTTTGCACATACAACTAATTTCGGAGTAAATGTCAGTGGGATAATAACTACTTACGAGTTGCTAAAATACTTTATACAGTGACGTGCATTCGGTGCAAAAATAATAATAATAGAAAAATATCCATACATTCAAGTATAAAGCCAATTTGCCGGATAATATCATCAAAATACAACCAGTGGGTTGTGTTTGTTTATTGTTAGAAGCATAAATCCGTCTGGCTTGTCTTGATGTACGATAGATTGAGTCGTTTCACATCATCCCGAGGATGAAAATGTGCCACAATACACAGCAAGAACCACTTAGAATCGAAGGAGTCCAGATGCTGAAACCCTAAGAACCACCGTCCGACAAGCTATAAAAACATTTGAGTAGTTCCCAGTGACTATGAGTCTAAAACCTTTGATTGTTGTTTCATTATTGTTAATTTCTTTAATTAGTTTGAGCTAAACTTTGTTATCGTCTATTTCTTTTTTCATAGTATCATACATGCGGTTGCAATCAGGATTTCCTCTTTATAGTCTCTTATACTATATGAGGAACTTCAAATGAACATAGATAAATCGAAACTTTGATATAATAGGTTCTAACTAACTCTTAACTATATTTATTGCACACATACAGCCACCGGGTGAATTTATTTCACACTACTTAAAGCAAAAATTATCTCACTGTTACATTGAAATAATTAAATGTTCAAACACTACAATTTCTATATACTAGTATACTATAAACACGTTAAAACCCTTAAAAAGTTTTCAAATTAAAGTTTGTAATGTTGTCAAGAATGTTAGAGAAACTTTACTTGGGCTACATTTCCACAAACCAAAGATCTGACACGGCATTCTTGGCTATTTTTGGCCCTTCAACCTCCATACATACGGAGTATTAATTAGCTGGAAAGATAATTAACCTCATAACCATACTAGGATACAAAAATTAATACATAAAGTAAATGACTAATTAAACACCTTTCAACAGCATTAGATGAATGTAAGAGAGGACAGAGATCGAGCTTCACGGCAGATTCTAGAGGATGAGGAAAAATATGCTTGGCTCCTCATACGCCATCCATGGAGGCCATCGATATGTCGACGATCAGCTCTACAAATGGCATACAGGGAGCCAGGCATATATTCACACTCATCATTTCATATATACTTCTGAACCTCCATCTAAACAATCCGAAACTCCTGAAATGTAAAGAGACCAATGTATTTCGTTAATTTACCTCTCCGTGATTATATATTTTGAACGCTATACTACAAAATCAAAATCTTGACGACACCATTAGATACAATACAAGTAGCCAAATTTTCACTCATGTATATATGAGGTTTTGTGTCTGTATATATTATTATACATACACACATCTATATATATGTGTATGGGTATACAATCGAATCAAGAATATACCAAGAAAAAATCAAAATAAGCGTTTTAAAATGCTACATATAGTTCCAAGAAAAATGGCAAAAAGTGAGGGTTTGGTTAAAACAAGAGTAGTTTTTTTGTGCTATTACACAGGAAGAGAGAAAGAAGGAACACATGGGGCTTGAAGTTTCACTATATTAAGATCCACCTATGTTTGGCCAGTTATTAAGCATGCATATATATAATACACACACATACACAAATATATATAAAAAAAAAATTAAAAAGGAGAAAAAGAGATCTTGTTTTGATATATGTGATGTTATAATGTAGTTGTGGGATTGAAATATGATAGCTTTTTCTTTGTTGGTGGTAAAGCAAATATTGGCTTCTTTTTTCTCACTTCTGAAGCTCCTTTGTCAACATGTGTTTGGAAAAATATCGATTCTTCTTTCTACTTCTTCAAGGCCCCCTTTCCCTGTCCTTTCATATATATCTCTCCCACTCCACACACTCACAAGGTGTTAAATAGCCTTGATTCAGTTTGTAATGTTTTCATATAGTCATTTCATGTGGCTTTCTATATTTATTATGTGGATTTCTATATTTATTATGTAACACCACGTTTGTAAAAAAAACAAAAAAATTGAAGAAAAAAAGTTAATGCAATAGTGTTTGTCTTAAAGTGAAGATGCAAAAGAATTATAAAAATCGTATTCCATGATTTCCAATTATTAGTGTAAGTAACTAATAACACAACATGACATATTTATTTAATTAGGTTAATATCCCGGAGCATCTTAGTAAATAAAGTTTTTATAACGTTTTAGTTTTTTTTTTTTTTTTTTTTGAATGGTTACTTTCTTTCAAGGGAAATCCATGTCCAATTTGAAATCCGATGGGGGGAAAACCTTCAACTTAAGCCGCCCGAAGGCACGACACTTAATTATGTATTTTTCAAGGTTTAAAACTAAGATTGTTTTTTCCTCTCTCAAACTGTAATCAGTATTACTGGTAAAGTATTACTAAGTTGTCGATCTAACAAAAAAGTATTACTGGTAAAGTTGTCGATCTAACAAAAAAGTATTACTGGTAAAGTTGTCTAACATGTTATTAATCATCATAACATGCATGTTAGCGTGTTTTTCATTTTTTTTTAATGCAATAAGAAAACGAGAATTGGAGATTTCTTTTTTATAATACGTCAGCAAAGACATATCAACATTTTAGAATACCTTTTAAAAATTTAGACATCTCGACATTTAATGTGGATTACGAGTTGAAAATCTGCTTTAACGATTACAATAAATCATCAAGAAAATAGGGTGTGTTTGTTAAAAGTATCTGTGAGCAGTATAGTGAGCAGTAGCCATAACTCATCGCTCACCATTCACATCTTTTTAAATAAGCATTGAAAGAATGAGCATTTCTAAAAAATAGCAAAGTTTCGCGCTCTTTTGTCAAACGAACACTAAAAATAAAAAAGATCATTGCTCACCGTTCATCGCCCCAAAAAACTCCACGCCAAAAATAGCCTGAAATGAAAGTTTAAACATTAAAATAGTCTAGTAGCAAAACTACAATTACGTTAATCCTATTATGTACTAGATATCTTATTTGAATTTTATTTGAAGATACGAATAATAAATACACATTAAATGTAATTTTTTTCTAAAGAACTTAATTTGGTTCAAAAGTTATATACATTAATGTCTTATTTTTCATGTGCATGTCGAATCTTTAATGTTAGCTACAGTATATAGATAAGAAAATTAAAATGCCAACCTAAAAACACTTTTTTTTTTTTTTTTTTTGGAAGATAAATTTCATTAAAAACAAGCTCGATCACCTTCAAAGAAAGGATCCCGAGCAAACAAACGAAATTACATCAAGACTAACGGATATTTACACCAATCATTCCAATCTAAACATTTCAACATAGATCTATGTTTAAACCAAAAATACGAAGACATCTTGATACTCTCCATCACTTCAATCGCCCGACGCCTCTTGCTCTTGAAAATACGATCATTACGCTCAATCCAAATGGCCCACATAGTAGAGTAGATAATGCCTCGAAGGATGTATTTAGCGCCTTTATTGAGAGCCTGGGATCCTGTTATCTCCATTAAATCTGCAACATCAAAGACAATTAGCGGCTGCAAACGACACCAAGCTTCCACCCGGTACCAGACTTCAGCAGAGAAACAACACCCGGTGAATAAGTGTGTATTCGTTTCAACATCCGTATTACACAGCTCGCAAGTATTGTTTTGAAGAACCACTCCCCTTTTATGCAAATCAGATTTAGTCGGCAAACGATTAATAAGAGATCTCCACACCATAATCCTAACTTTCAATGGAACCCAAACCTTCCAACGCATCTTATTCAGCTTGCTGTTGCAACGATCAGCAGCTAGCAATTGATTAGCGCTAGATACAGAGAACTCCCCAGACGCGCAAGCTTTCCACCTCCACTTATCTACACCGCCTTGCCACTCGAAATTATAAATATCCTCCAACAAACGGAACAGCTCCGAAACTTCAGCAGCTGAGGAAGGAGTTGATCTCCACTGCCAATGCAAGTTTTTTATGCCATCTACTATTTTTATCCTCTCCGAGACCGTCACCCACTTCTGCTTCTCAAGCCTGTACAAATGAGGATAAGATAATCGCAGAGGACCGTCATAAAGCCAAGAATCCATCCAGAATCTGATCGTAGAACCATCTCCCACAATCCCTTCGAACAAGCTGTCAATATTACTCCCATTTCCAATCGTTTTACCACAGACTCTAGATATTTGTTTCCAACATCCGCTCGCAGCCGTGGTACAAGGCACAGAGAACCAAGATCTACCAAGACCATGACAACCGATAATCACATTCTTCCACAAACAATTCCCACCCGATTTAAAACGCCACGCCCATTTGATGAGAAGCGCATCATTAACATCCTCCAATTTGGATAAGCCCAGACCCCCCATCTTCTTAGGAGTCGTTATTACATCCCAAGCCACCCAATTTATCTTTTTATCCGTACTACAACCCGCCCAAAAGAAACGCCTCATAATCGCCTCGATACACTCTACGACCGCCTTTGGGGCTTTATAAAGCGATAGGTAATAGATGGGTAAGTTCTCCAACACGGACTTAATGAGAATCAAACGGCCACCCATGGAAAGATGTTTAGCTTGCCACCCGGCAAGGCGATTCTTAATGACATCCACCACCAAACTCCAATTATTGATTCTTGTCATTTTAGCTCCAACTTTGATACCCAAATATACAAACGGAAAAACCCCTCTTCTACATCCCAAAACATTAAGCATATCATCCACTTCTCCATCTTCCGTACCAATCCCAAATAAGTTAGACTTATGGATATTGATACGGAGGCCCGAGCATAGATAGAAGATTCTAAGTATACGAGCCGTATTTTGGATATTCTCTTTAGACCATTCACCAATAATTAAGGCGTCATCCGCGAAGAAAAGATGGTTAAAACCCCCATTGTTATCCGAGAAAGTAATCCCCTTTAGAATACCCAAAGAGCTAGCTTTTTTCAACATCCACGAAAGGCACTCCATAATAATAAGAAATAAAAAGGGGGAAATCGGGTCGCCTTGACGAAGGCCTTTTTCACTCTTGAATTGAAAGGTCGGCGAGCCATTAACGAGAATCGAAGCAAAAGCTGACTCAAGGACTCCTTTTATCCATTTACACCATAAATCGGGAAACCCCATCTGAGAGAGCAAAGACAACAAAAAACGCCAATTAACGTTATCGTATGCCTTCTCAAAATCAATCTTTAGAATAAACGCCTTTTTCTTCTTTCTTTTAAGCCACTCTAAAATTTCATTGATCACCAATGGGCCATCCAAGATAAATCGGTTAGAGAGGAAAGCCGATTGATTCTCCGAGATTAACTTACCCATCACCTTCTTGAGACGATTGGCAAGGACTTTAGAGATAACCTTACTAATCGCCCCAATCAAAGTAATAGGCCTGTAATCTTTGAGACCTACAGGCGATTTAACCTTAGGAATCAAAGAAATGAAAGCCGATCCACAACCCTTGTTTATAAGACCTGTGGCATGAAAGTAAGATAGAATACGGTGGAAGTCTCCTGCAAAAACATCCCAAAAACGTTTAAAAAAGCTGAAATTGAACCCATCAGGCCCAGGGGCCTTATTGGATCCACAACCAAAGACAGCATCTTTTTTTTCCTGCAAGGAGAACATAGAGGTCAAAGCATCCCCATCTTGCTCATTTAAGCAATGCAACCCGTCACAAGACATAATAGGCCGAACCGGAACATTCTCATGAAAATGGTTTCGAAAGAATATTAACACCTCCCTCTTTATTAAAGCCGGCTTGGATATCCATTCTCCTCTAATCTCTAACCCAGGTATCGAGTTCCTAGCTTTGCGCCCATTCACAACACTATGGAAAAAACTTGTGTTCTCATCTCCAAGGGCTGCCCACTTGACACGAGACTTTTGTCTCATGTCGCGAGTTCTATAATACTCGATCTCTTGAATACTTTTAGTACATTCTGACCACACCCATAATTCTGCCTCATCCAAATCCCTTTCTTCCATAATTCTTTCCATGTCTTCCTTTTCTTTAATCAAACGAGCTTCCTCATCTTTTTCTTTGATTCTGTACTTCGAAACCCACCCTTTTAATTTGATTCGAAGCCTTTCTAATTTTTTAACGAGGTTAACATCTGGAGGCTCCACGTCTGACCACTGAAGTAAAACCGACTTTATCAACTCTTCACAACCTGGTCTATCCAACCAAGAGTCAAACCATCTAAATGGTTTTGGTCCAAAGTTAGTATCGATCAAGGTTAAACATAAAGGCGCATGATCAGAGTGTTCTCTTCTGAGAGCTCTCACGCAAGCGGACGGCCATTTATTGAAAATACCATCACAAACAAAAATCCTGTCGATCCTACTCATCTTGCAAACTCCCTGTCTGTTAACTAGAAAAGTAAACTTCATACCTTTTAAATTATATTCACGTAACCCAGTGTCTTCCAGAAACTCATTAAAATCCCTAGCACAGACGGGATCAAAACTGGAATTTTTCCTTTCATTCGTATCCCTAACCGCGTTAAAATCCCCAAGAACAATCCACCACCCTTGCCCCACTCGCATTAATTGAGCGATTTTATCCCAGAGATCCCTTTTACCCCCATTGGTTTGGGGGGCATAAACATTCACTAGATTAAGACGAGATAGACCATCTTTAATTAAACCAGAGATGAGCAAGAAGTTATTATCTTTTACCACACGATCTTTCATAAAACATTTAGGATCCCATAAACTCAACAACCCCCCTGAATTCCCCACAGAGTCAACTTTCTCAAACTCACAACCTTGACCACCCCAAAATCTAGAAACAATCTTGGAGTCTACGTTGTTAGACATAGTCTCCTGGATTCCAATAAACGAAACACCCAAGTCTGATTTCAATCTATTAAGCCAGCCGGCTTTAGACTCAAAACTTTTACTATCACTACCCAAACCCCTAACATTAATTGAAAGGCAATTCATTTAATACCTGTTTGTAACCCTTCTTCAACAATCGACTCCAAAATAAGCTTGTCTTGAACCTCCAAATTAACCCCCAATTTAGATCCCAAAAACTTGGTAGCCTCAACCTCATTCGCTTGCCACTGACCAACCTCATCGGGTTCGGGATCAAAAGAATTACCCACATGTGTTGCTCCTGCTGAGGGATCATCTGGGTTACGATTTAGATCAAAAGAACTATCGACATCAGAGTCCGAAGCTTCTGATGCAGCAGATGGGCTATCGTTTATTCCAAGAAGTCCATTGAGCCCAAAAATATCACTCTTCCTTTGTTTGGGCTTCTTAACTACCCTCAAACTTTCATTACTACTCACATAAGTAGTACTGGCCCTGCCCACCTCATGTTTTTTGGCTTTTTTTCTTTTGCTAATTTTTGGCCATACATTCTCCACCGAATCTTCATTCATGGACTTTTCAAAATCAAAGGTAGCAGCTGGCACAAATCCCGAAACATTCTCTTTATTCAAACCTTGTACAATAATGGGTGTTGAATGACAATCATTTCCTTCATTACTATAGAATTTATTAGTTTCCAAATTTTCATCCCTTTCCAAATTTTCGACTGTATCACCGGCAACTAATTCCGGTAGTACCTCCGGCATCTCAACGTCATCGGCATCTCCAATAGTGGCCTCTTCACAACTCGGTTCATCGCTAACGATAACCGGACCATTGTTCTGAGGTGGATTATCTGAATTCCTTATCACCGGATAGAATTCAGGTATCCAATCGTCCCTGTCTTCATTTATCCAGACCCTATACTTACGATTCTTCCATTCCAGAACGACTTCCTCCGATAGTCTTTTGCCATCTCCCACTAGTATAACCACATAAGCATAAGACAAATTTGGATCGGAATCTGCCTTTGAGGTTTTATGCACAACTTTTCCAAACGTACTTCCAACATTATTGATCACTTCATGCGTAAAAAGGTGCAAAGGAATACTTTGCACCTTAACCCAAGCTAACCTCTCACTGCTTAACGATTGCCCGTTCCATAAACATGCATCCAAAAACTTGTCACCGTCTGCCTTGGCAGCCTCAAGAACAATCCCTGCTAACTCATGATCTTCGAACGAAATCAAAAGATCTAAACCACCCAAATACTGCACCTTACCAGAGTCGGATCCTGGGCAAATCTGGTTCAGGAAGATGAAAATACTTCTTAGAGCCTCCACATCCTTCATTCTACCCACAATGGCCTTCCCATGCATCGTGGAGAAGCCATTTACCTTCTCGTCAATTTTAATGGTTTTTCCAGCGATCATATCTCTAAACGACCTTTCACCCTTCTCAAACTTGGTCCCTGTGTGTTTCATTCCATAAGAGTTACTGACTTTTTCGGCCTTCAACTCTTCTTTATGAACATTAATTTCCCCATCCTCCAATATAAAACGTGCAATGTTGAACCAAAGTTTATTGTCCCCAATACGAATGTTTCTTAGATTTTTAAGCAATTCTGAACGATCTTTAACATCTAGCATTGATATAAACCCAAAACGATTACCTCCTTTATCTCTTTTTCTTGCAATGTAAATATCGAAAATCTTCCCAAACAAACGAACGTGGGTCGCAATGTCATTCCCACTACATCCCTCCGGAAGGTTGGTAACAAAAAGTTTCGTTAGACGATATTGGATGGCCTCCGGAATAGGTTTCCGGCGGTCCATCTTTAGGGTTCAAGAGAGAGAATTTCAGTTTGGAAGATTTTATTATACCTAAAAACACTTCTGAATTAATAAATAAAAAGAAGATCAAGTTTATGGTTTTAAAATCACGAAATGAATTTCGTTACCTAATCCACTTAGTTCTTAACTTCTTCTATTTGTTGCATTTTATTTGTAATTGATTAAGAAAATTATCCTAATATATTAATGCAGATCAGTATATAGATTCATCTATATAATTGGGTTATTGCTTCAATGGTATCACGCATCCACCGTAAATGCTTAATTGACAAGTCAAAAAATGTTTTTTTAAGAAATAAGTCTTGAGTTCAATCTAAATTTTTGACTAAAGGTCACCGAAACATATATCCTGTGTATGTGGCTATATCATTGGGCAAGGGTCAGTCGCCACCCAAACAAATACACGAAGTTTCCTCAAATTTAAACATTTTGAGGAAAGATTCATTTATTAAACTATAATTTGTGTTCAATGCTCCACGCAAAATTTAGTTCTCATAAAGTTACTTGTTATAAAAATTTGCGATGATAATATAGATACTTATCTCTTATATAACAAGAGAACACATATATTGCGAAATCAATTTCTTCAAGAGATTTCTATTAGACTAATATGAGAGTTCAATTTTGTCACATAAATGAAATTAAGCATTTTTATTAGCTAATAAACAATCAAAACTGAATTGGTTTAATCCTCAATTTCGTAATTTTTAAAGAACGAGGATTTCATCCTGCGCGTTACGGCAGACATTTGTATACGATACTATTATACGCATCGAAAATGACAGTTTTTTCCTAACGAAGGAATTTGTTGTTCCCACTTACAAAGTTATTTCACTAGTAGTTAGTCAAACAACTTAGTAATATGTCTAATATATAAATAGCTAATATGAATGAACACTTAAAACACACAAGTATAATTTTCAATGTTCTCTTTATTGATAATCAAAAAAAATTTACCCAAGTGTTTGAGGAATAACACTTGGGAATTGAATGACAAGTATGTGTGTGATCTCCTCACTAAACTGAAACGCAAAACCAAAGTATTGTGTTTAAGTAAGAACTATGCCAAGCCAATAGATTAAAAATCTAGGACTTAGTTCTATTTTTAGAAGGAAAACATGAGCTCTTAAAAGTGTTAAAAAAATCTAATACAAGAGATACATTTTCCTTCGTTACAACATTCTTATTTACAGGAAAATAAAAAAAGGCCATTTTCATGGTCAGTATCATGATCATATTCATCAATTTTAAAATTATTACCAAAGTGATGGTCGGTGAAAGGTTGTGTGGATTCGCGTCCATAATGGGGGGCGGAATAGGTAGTGGAAAATTTCTACGAACAAAAACGCGAAATTAAAACTGTGAGAAAGCTACTAAAAGGAAAATAAAAATCTCACTTGATAAGAATCTAGTGAGTAGATCTAAACAAGATAGAAATCGAAACCTAAACTATTCCCCGGTAGCGGCACCAAAAACTTGATGCAGATATTGTAAATCTTAAAAAGTTTTACAATCCTCCCAGACAGTGTACCTAACCGTTGTAGTGTAGTATAGGTAAGACACGAGGGATTGACCATTCTCTAGGGGAATAGTGTTGTAAAGGCCGAAATGTCTGACGAGATAGGTCTAAAAGTGAAGGATGATTTTTTTTGTATTTTTATAATTATTTATAAAGCAAAGTAAAGTATCTCGGCGTTTGAAGAGTGGGTTTTTAAAACTACTAATTAAACTGATAATGCGGAAAAGTAAAGTGGTAACTCTTATGATACGTAAAAGTGTTCACTTAGATTATCTTTACTCCCTAGTTATCTCAAATTGATTAGTTGAATTGTCACGTCCTTATTTTAATTGGCGCATTTTATTCCTTAATAATGGTCGTAGGGAGGTGCCGAAGTCCCTAACTCTATGAACGTATAGGTCTCCTTTATGAAGCTTAAAGGTCATTAAAACTCATACTACTGACAAGCCGCAATACAAACAATAAATACAACAAGAAAAACATCTAGTGCACTCTAGTGTTGCGTTTAGTAGGATGGACAAGCTAATACATATAAGACTTAAGCCAGTTTTCTACTCCTAACGTGAGGCAACCAATTAAACAAGAGACGACAATCAATTAATAACTAGGTTTCATTCAATATAAGCAAACACTAATTGATCTAGCCGAGCATGTTGAAGAGAAGAGAAGAAACACATATAATCAAACAACACATAGACATATTGAATGATTAAAGAGGAATTACTTAACTTCAATTAAACATAGGGTTTGGGGTTGAGAAACCCTTACAGAAGTAAAATCATCCACCAAAGTGTCTCCAAGATAATACCTAAAGATGTTACAATTATAAAGGAAAACATGTGAAATTATATATAGATTTACAGAGGTGACGGCGTCATGTTAGGGTTGTGACGCCATCAGCCCACCATCATTAGGGTTTCATTTGTAGCTATGTTGCCGTTGTGAGGCCGTCGCTAAGTAACTTGTGACACCGTCATGAACTGTGACATCGTCAACTCTACAGCCTTGTAATATTTCTGAGCCGTCACGTGTAAAATATTCATCAAATTTCTATGACAAAATACGTTGGCATGTGATGCCATCTGGATATCTTTTTCGCGACTTGGTCGTTTTCTTTGTTTTCCGGTCCAAATTAGCCCAAAACATGTCGGTTTTCATCTTTCGCGTCCCAAGTACCTATAATGTGAAAATAATGATTTAGGGCAATAATTAATCACATAAATGACCCCCTAAAAATGCACATTTTAAATCCTTATCAAATATCCCTACACTTGGGATTTGCTTGTCCTCAAGCAAATGTGCTTTTATCCTAATCAATCTAAAGGTTAGGGGTCATTTAGCATTTGTTTAAAAGTAATTACAACACAACTTGTTCCACAATAGTTATAACAAACACAAAAATTGTATACTAGCAACTCACATAAAGTGTTGGATTCCCACATCTCTCAGGTGTATATGGTGTATAATATGTATGGAAACGGGAAAGTAAAACACTCTCTACCTGTCATAGTACATAGATTACCATAGGGTTGATAAATGATCAAACCTCCACCGCTTTGGTATTTTTCCATTTCTATGCAAAAATTGTACGATCTATATTTCACAATTCAAGTAATTACGTCATTTAAATAAATTCATTTCGTAAATATTTTATGAGCAACATTTTTTTTACTTTTCCACGATCTACATTTCGCGTAATCCTGAACCTACAATTTTTGGTTTTAGCAACGTCTACGAGTTCAAATAAACATATTTATCAGTTTTCCACATTTTCACGAATCCTTTATTTTTCCCTTATCTAGTTTTCAATTTCGGGATTTAATTATTTAAACGATAATTCCTGGAATCAAATTATACACACAAAGCTTCAACACTTAAAATACTAAACAAGAAAACAATCACTCCTCCTTCCTTTTGGACGTCCAAATCCAAACAAACACACCTTCATATTTGCTAAAACACTTGTCCTAATCCTAACATACCCTTAGTCCCTAAGTTAACAATAAATGGTTACTTACAACTCTTGATCTAGTACAAGTAACCAAGTTTGGTTTCTCTTACACCTTAATGAGTCATGCCATAACTCATTAGGGCACATGTACCATCCATAAATCAAACTAACACAAGATTATACCATGTATCAAGACTTAGAAACTAAGATATGTGACTCATGCTAGATTTAACCTTCTCAATAGGCTATAAAAGCCCCCTTGGCTTCTCCATTTTGATGCCCAACTTAAAACAAACACAACACACTCTTGATTTGATAACTTACTTCAAGTATTTCAAGAAGATTGAAGGCCAAAGTAAACTACATCAAATTCTTTGCAAACTTAGGTGATCCTATTGAGTTTAAATCTATTCAAGTCACCTAAAGTCTCATCATAAGACCTTCAAGAATACAAGAAGTGTAGAAGGTTTCTAAAAGTGTGAGAGATTGCTCAAGGTCCTAGTTCTAGTTCATGTTATTCCTTTCTTTTGAAAGCCAAAGTTATAAGAAAACCTAGCTCATTCTCATGATCAACACCATTTATATGTTTAATCTATACTATATATGTCTGGTTAAATTGATAACATGATGTACAAAACCTTAAAATTGAAAGTTATCTACTACCTTATGTTAAACAAACTAGTAAACCGGTCATCTTATGCGTATTTTTGCTGCAAAATCAATTAAGTATAGCATTGTATATATACATATTGTTATAGACAATATGAAACTAACAACGTCGCAATTTGAATCACCCAAAACGGACACACGAATCAAAAGTTATGGTCAAAAGAAATTAACGAAACCGGAAAACTGAAACTGTCAAAACCTTTATTATCCGATTTTAAACTACCATTATGACCACTTTAGAGTCCGATTCATTGAAAGTGTAAACCACGAAAGTTATCCGGAATGATGTTTTACACCTATTCACGAGAGATCTCGGCCTGAAAACGCACGAGGTGGGCTCGCCAGTAGGGCCTCTTTAGACCCTAAACATAAAATTCTACAAAAATCTTTTTTTGTATGACCTAGTTCCCGACCTCGTTATTTCACGAAAAGTCACCACTTTAATCATGTACTTATAAATTTAATCTTTATCAAATAATATCACATACTTCAATTTTAGAATAACAAATTTAGTAATTGACGATAACATGTAATAACCATTTTTCCTAGATCATAACCAAACAACCATATAACTTCATTAGACTTTGAAAACGGCCAAAACTCATTTGCGAAACATGCAGTATCCTAAATAAACTTTCCTAAAGTCTATTTGACCTTCAGAATAGTGTTTTTCACATGTGAAAACCAATTTTTCACATGTGAACAATAATCCCAACTTATAAGTTTTCAAAAGTGAAACCATATTCCTAACTTGTAAACCTTATAAGTTTTCACATATGAAACTATACTCACAACTTATAAATCATTATAACTATTATAACCTTTATAAACTTCAAAAACAAATAAAATACATGTTTTACATATTGAGCACTACAAAACTATGGACCTTCATGTAAGGGGTTTCATTTGGGTAAACGTATCGACGAGTTGCTGGATTTACGAATTAAAGTATCCTAGCTCCTCGAACATTTACTACATGACCTCTGAATTATGGTGGCCCGAACGATATTACGAGGTATATAAACTAGAAATGTTTCATGAACCGTTTCTATAAAATGACGTACACAAACTAAAGCATCATGATCAATATAAATGACATATATAGACTCGTTTATGCTTTCGCATCACTATTCCATAAACTAAGACACGATACTATATTATAGGTTGCTCGTAGAGGTTTTCATAACTCGACCATCACTTTCACAATTCACTAAACATCAATAACTCACGGTGAATTCGTAGTCTGACTTTCTATTATTTAACTATTTTACAAACCCTTGAGGGCATACATGTTAATTTTTCTACTCGAACACAATGCTTTGAACTGTATGCTTATCCGAATGCTTTATTGTCACTACGAATCGATTGCCATGTTCGAAGTCCCTATGTCATTCATCATTAGTCACTAGCTTTAGTGAGCACGAATATTGTGAATAGGCCTATTGGAGTTAACAAACCTATTCCTATTGACTCAGTTAGGGCAATCGAACGCACTATATTCGAGAACGATAGGTATAATGGCAAAGTTACCTACTAGGGCTACGATGTTACTTTTATGTCAATTTTTATTGGTACGATGTTAACGCTTTGGTTGTCATAAGCTTAGTGAAATAATAACTGTTTTGTTTTCAAACTACAAGTGTGAGTCTAAGTAGCTCACGCTACAAATATTGTGTTCAACGATTTAACTACACCTATGAATTACACTCAACCTTTGTGTTGACTGTTTTAAGCATGTATCTCATGTCCATAATGATTCAGGTTGGTACAGAGGAGCACGGATATTTTTAAGGCTATAAACTTTATTTATCATTCGAAAACTATGTATTATGTAATCCAAGAAACTACTGGGACCTCTCTATTTGGTAAACTGTTATATTTATATAATTCAAATGATAAATCTTTTAATACAACTCAATTAGAGTTTATTTTTTATTGTTATAAATGTTGTGCCATGAAGTAACACCCAGTTTGAATTCCGTTGCGTTCACGAAATTAAGGGTGTTACAAGAAAGATGGACAAGCTAATACATATATGATTTAAGCCATTTTTCCTACTCCTATCACGAGGCAACCAATTAAACAATATACGACAATCAATAATTAATAACTAGGTTTCATTCAATCTAAGCAAACACTAATAGATCTTGCCAAGCATGTTAAAGAGAAGAGAAGAAACACATATAATCAAACAACACATAGACATATTGAATGATTAAATATGAATTACTTAACTTCAATTAAACGTAGGGTTTGGGGTTGAAAAATCCTTACAAAAGTGGCTAAAATCATCCACCAAATTGTCTCCAAGATAATACCCAAAGATCTTACAATTATAAAAGAAAACATGCGAAAGTATATATAGATTTACAAAGGTGACGGCGTCACGTTAGGGTTGTGACGTCATCAGCCCACCGTTAGCCCGCCTCATTAGGGTTTCTTCTATAGTTGTGTCCTTGTTGTGACGCTGCCGCTAAGTAACTTGTGATGCCGTCATGAAGTGTGACGCCATCAGCTCTCCAGCCTTGTAATATTTCTTAGTCATCACATGTAAAATATTCATCAAATCTCCATGCCAAAATACAAGTACGGCGTCACGTTGTAGCATGTGACGCCGTCTGGATTCCTTTTCCAGACTTTTTCGTGACTTGGTCGTTTTCTAGTCAAAATTAGCCCAAAACATGCTGGTTTTCATCTTTCGCATCCCAAGTACCTAAAATGTGAAAAACAATTTAGAGTAATAATTGATCACATATGTATGGGTTTAGAGCATAAATGACCCCTAAAATGCACATTTTAAATCCTTATCATGCTTCAACACCGTATTCGGCTCCCACACCGAATTCGGCTTTTTCAAAGCCAAAGTTTGACTTTTAGCAGCAAAACTTCAAATGACCATAAATTGAGCTACGAGTGTCCATTTTCAGCGATCCACCTATTAAAACGGCTGTTGGAATGAGAAGGATGACGTTTTAATTGACAAAGTGACTTTTGAGCCACAAGAACGCTCCAAGAAGATGTTATGCACATTTTTATGATCAAACACCAAATCGCTTCATCATTTTCACTACTTAAACCTTAACCCTAAAACTAAAAACAATTATATACAAAAATTCATCAGACATCAGTTTCGTAAACGATCTGTTATCATTATCTGACTTATATGCGGCTATAGTTTGTAGTGCTTATCAACTATACCTACGGGGATGATTCCTTATTACTTATTTGGGTTTGAAGTGATGTTTTACGGATGTGTGTACTTACTTCATGTTCGTACCTTCTTTCTCTTTTCTAGTTGTTTCACCACTCTCACGAAGATGACTTGTTTGAACCGTAATTCAGTAGTGAGTAAGACTTAGCTATCTAATTGTATATGTTTAAGCGGTTACATCATTGTGCTCACAATATATAGTTATCACTTTAAGGAGTTACGTTGTAGTGCTCAGTGTTTCATGCAGTTGAGGATATGTCAAGAGGAGGATGCTTATTATACTTTGGAATTGGGTATACGGTACACTGTTCTTAATCACAGGATAGTATAAACTTAATCACAAGACTGAGGGATTTGACTTCATTCTTAAGTTCATCATTTCGGGTTATCTTCATATGTGTTTACTATAAAAAGCCGTCGGTTTTTTGATACGGGGGTTGGTAAAGAGTTAAGTATATTAAATGGTATTGTTAGTAGAGTAGGTTTATCGATGTCTTCTCATGGGCTGATATGATTTATGATAAAGTGCTTCCCGTTAATGCTTCATGTACATATTCTTATGCTGCTATTGATACATCGTAGCCATCAGAGGAGAGAAATGTGTACATCAGGGACACACAACAAGTTCACTTGATCGAGCTTAATGATTGATAACTCTCTAATTATACATATTTATTACCTCAATTATATGCTATTTATCTACTAAAATATATAGATTATTATGCTATTTGTATAGAATTTGGTACTAATCTAATGCAGAGACGATAAAGAGAAGGAATTGGGAATATGACTTAAAAACCATTAAAAACGGTAACATTCGTTAAAAGAAATGACTTGAAATGAAAACACTTAGAAGAAGACCTTAGTACGCCGGTTTTAGGACCTTGTGTGGTGTACTTACTTGGCGGGTAGAAGAATTTGATTCAAAGCAAAGTACGGAGTACTTCTATGAAATGCGGCGCACTTACTCTGTCAGTTACAAGACAAGACTTATTGATGATTGCATTCATTGGGAGGCCGATCATTTGTCTCTATTAATCATTTATGGGAAGTTAGCATTGTGTCTTGGAGCTATAAATAAGACCCTAAGGTCCACGAAATAGGGGCAACATCATACTATACCAAGATTACTATACTAGATTGGATATTGGTGAACTCATACCAAGTTCACCATATTGAGGCCATAAGTCAGAAGTATTCAAGGTTCCAGTGCTGTGATAGAGTCTAGGAAGGCTAGGATACGTGTGAAGTTTTCTCTTGTGAAAACTATTTGATCATTCTCTTTGAATCATTGGTACAATTCTTAATTAACAATTTTATTATGAAGTTTATCGAATTTTTCTTGATTGTTATGAGCTTTGTTACTGAAATTATGGAGTAGTTGATTTATGTTTATTTGGGTGTTGTTGTAATGTGATTGTTAACATGCTTATTCGAATGCTTGCTTAGATGCTATGAATCGTTCACTTGATGATTTTGTGTTTAGACCATTGTTAATTGTATGATGTATCACTGTGATAGAATTAGGTCGAAAGGCTCTATTACTTTGATATAATTTCAAATTGTTTGTCTGTGACAACTTGGTGTTAGCCTTGTAGAAATTGGCCAACAAAACCTTTATCAACCTTATCATGATCTTGTTTAATGCCTAGTCTCATGTCTAACGAACTTGATTAGGAAAGTGACCTATTTATACTTCTATCACAAACCTATCTTATTGCATTTGGTATATTGAGAAATGTAGGCCACAAGGACTTTTTAATATATTGAATAGTTATATGTTTGAGTGATCACCAATCATCTCTTGCATATATCTTGTTTGTGAGTGCAAGTATGTTCTTATGTGTGTTTACTCTCATATTCTTTAGCCTAAATAAACATGCTTTTAATATAATCTTGTTACAAATCTAAATCAACCAATTTACTAGTCTATTAATAAGTGACAATCTTTGGAATTTTTTGTGAACACTTGTTAAACTGAATTTTCACCAATCCCTTGGGATGACCTGGTCTTACCTGTTTACTAGATTACAATGAGGGTTATACTTTACCCATGTGTTAGTCGAAATAATTAGATATAACTATTCTTATAAATTTAAAGATTTATTAATACATCAATGATTTATGACCGGAAATACGTATCTCATCCCATTGAGAAATGTCTTATAACTGCGGAGATGATCAGTGCTTCAACTTGTTACATTGGTGCTATCGTTTCATGTGTACATTATGGGCTGATTTGTTATATGTAAGACAACTAGATGCATTTGGTGAGTTGAAGATGTTGATTATTTTGTTCCCCCGAATGGACAATCTTGAAGAGCTTAAGTCTACGGTCTAATCGTCGACATTTTCCGCTGCGTGTTAGAAGAGTAAAATACGGTATTCAGATATTCATCAGAACTTTTTTCGAATTCAGGCATTCATCAGAAGAGTTGCCTATTTAGGGGAGAGCACTAATTAGGGGAGAGTAAAAGAATTATTTTAATCCCTAATTAGAATTGCTCATTTTGTTCTTCTACAAGTAGAAAGATGGCAGCCGAGAAGATTCATGAAACTAAAATGATAAATGAAGTTTAAAGACCATGAATACATTCTTAAAGTTGTTGCGCTTATGTTTTATATTTAATTTTATGTTTAGGGAACGTTGTAAGCAATTCTCATATGACATCACTTTGAGAAGAAATTGTTAGCCTTAAAAGTGAATCTATATTCGGTAATTGCATTAGATTATTCTTTACTTATACAACATGTACTAATAATGTCAAACATGTAAATTTTGGCTCGTAGTTCCCTATATATACCCTCCTAGTCACAACTAGGAGGGTGAAGTCTCATTTGTATTTTTATGTGTGTGTTATCTTCTTCCTTCTTTTTAAACAACACATATATCTTCCCTTTCTATTCATTTATAATACCATGTCTTTTTTGTATTTTGAGCTTCCTCGACCACCCGACTAATGATCTTGATCCGTGTAACAATAAAAGATTAGTGTTTGTGTCAAACTATACATGATAAAGATTATGATAAACTTTACATGATAAATATTCAAAAATATAATTATAGACATTATCATCATAATCTTTATATTAGGGATTATAATGCATGCTAATCGTCATCATATCATAATCGTTATACTAAGTTTAAAAAGTCGTTGTCATGTCATCATTTTTAAGAGATGATTAGGATCGCCATGTCAGCAAACATCACCATTCACAAAACCTTCTATTATATAGGTTTTGATTAGTGAGTCCAGAACATTAATGCAAAAAAATGCCGAATATATGTTATGTATAAATTTTTTTAATTATTGTTGCATCTGAAGACAAAAGAATTAATTATTTCATGCAGTCATGAGAAAGTGATCACACATAAAATCTCTTAAGAAACAAACACTACCTAAATGATTTTTATTTTCTTATTTATTTTGAGGTTTATGTCAAAAAAATAGCAACGAACTTTTTTCAAAGTTCGGTCATTATACTTGAACTATAAAATATCATTAAATGCAATGAATTTTCATAAAGTGGTTTCAATATACACATTTTGATGCATTGCCATGTTAAAATAGTAATACATGTCAGTTTTTCTGATATAACAACAAATCAAAATATGCATATTAGAATACTTTAAATATTTATTGCATTTAATAATACTTTTTATATTTCACGTATCAAAACAAAAACTTAAACAAAGTGTCCATTACTATTTAATTTTTTACCAACACCCTTTATTTTGTCATTCTGTAAAGAGAACCTAATGATCATGTTAGGTCACCATTTTGTAAACACAAGTATGAGAAATGAGATGAGAATGAGAGATGGTTGATTATAAGAAATGAGAGAAAAGTAATTGCAAGAGTTTCCTTAATGTATTCAAATAACCAACAAAACATAATGTTTACATGAGCTTGGTATTTATAAGGGGAGGAGTAGGGCAACACTCCCTTCCTCCCTCTTACACCTTAACGTGGGCTTTCAAGGCCCATGGACTAGCTTACTTAAGCCTAGTAACATTAACATAGTGAAATAAATAACTAAGCAACCTATTACAAAAGGTAATGACCGAGACTTGACTAAAATACAAAAGTATGATCCCAACAATCTCCCCCTAAGGGTCGGTCATCACGGTTGCTTGACGTCTTCATCATTGTCGTTGACTTGTGACATGTAAAACTTTAGACGTCTTCAAAATGGTTGAATGATAAATGCACTTTGCTCTATGTCTTTGTTCTTTGGTAATGCTGTAGTGATTATGTTATGAAGTAGTCTGCCGTTCGTCACTCCTGCGTCTGTGGTGGTTGTCCGCCATTACAACATACTCATACATCTTTGGACTTATACTTTCACGTGCACGAATTTCCTTTTCATACTTAAAGATCTTTGTCTTTATACTTTGTAGATTCTTCTTATTGGCGTAGAGTCTTTCTTTGAACTTTATGTTGCTAAGATCTTTGGGGGAGCTATCATTTGCTTCAAGATGTATGTATGAGCATGTTGGAATCTACCATCATGGAGGTGATGTACCTGCGAGTAAACAGTTAGCAATAAATAACCGGTACTTACAGATAACGAATTAGAGCTCATCAATAGCATATTGTGAAGACTCCTTCTAATCCTTATCCAGGCCGTTCCCATATCAGATACTCCCGAAGGAGCTTACGAGACCTACTAAGTAGCTCAATGACTGGGTGAGTCGCTGGGGATCACTCCACGACTGTAGACCGTTATGGAACCACCGCAAACACTAAGCGTAACCCTTATGGGGTTACCGAAGTGACCTGCTGTCAGGGCTGCTTGATGTTGACCCTGGCAGGAGTTTCCGTTCAATCATTGAGAAATACATAAGTACTCCTCTCATAAACGTTCTCGGCAGATTGCTAAGATCTGCGAAGGACTCGATAATTTACAGCTGGTGTCCATTGATGTAGAACACCAGTTGTAGAAATACTAAGTGTTCCTAAGAGATCTTTGATGTGTCTCAAGGCTCTAGACTCTATAAGTGCACACTTAGGTTTCCTATACAGAGACTAGGGAGGGGTCTCCTGCTTCAATATCAACCATCTCTAAGAGACAAGTCGATAGATTACACTGGTTCCCCGTGAGAATGAAACAAGTCCTTTTAAGAGAACTTGAGTGGTTAAGAAGGTTTAGTGCATTGCGTCACTGGGTCCATGACGACTTTATCTTCAATACCGGTGTTGTCTTTTGCAACAACCAGTAGCATACGTATTAAACCCGGTGTCTGCCCTAAGGTTGAACATATGGAGGGCTATTTCTTTTCACCCTTTTCTTTACTTTTATTTTTAATTCTTCAACTCCTTCTTTCCCATTCATTCTTTTCTCTTTTTTCCGTATCATACCTAAGGACTTCTAGTTCTAACTATGGGAGATGTCCTTGGGTAGATCCCTCCAGCTCTGGCGGATCATAGGACGGTTATTCATATCTTAATCACCTTATAACTCCGACAGTAGCCAAGAAACCTTTGATTGAAAATCTCTCAAAGTGTTTGTGATAATCAAATATTTTGGTTAACACTTTGAGAGTTTTGTGTACACTTTTGAAGGGCTCCCCCCTCACATGTGCTCATAAGTATTTAATAAATTTGCACATGCGGGAGGAGCAAGCATTTTGAATTGATCCACTTTCCGTGAACAAGACCGATTCGAGACACGCTTACATCACTAGTTAAACTAGCTTGAAGTTATTACCCGGCCTGGTCAAGTCCACAGAAAGTTTCTCGAGACGGTACATTTCTACTAAGACAAATCCTTTTCGAGACACGCTTACGTGGTTAGTTAAAGAGTTCCATTGTCAGCTTTTAGATGACAACTAGCTCTAGTTACTAACTTAATGTTATTACCCGTCGAGGATAAGTCTTTTCGATGTTACTAACTTTTATTGCCTCGTCAATTCCTGGGTCATTTTTGAGTCTAGCTCGCACATGATACAACTTTTAGCCTTTTGGCTACTTATATTTTAATAACTTTTACATTTTCTCCCCCTCAAAAATAGCGTACAAAATGATGTTTTTGACAATCCTTTTAGATTAAAATATGCCTTTTTGAGTCTTATGGGGAAATTCACCAAGAACTTTATGCTTTTAAGAACAAAGTATTTTGTTTTTGACAAGTGCTCCCCCTCAACAAGTGATTAAGTCTTATTGAGGTGAAATACTTGTCCTTTTGAGCAGAATTATGAAAAATCATAAAACATTTGATTAATTCTACTTAAAAGTAAGAAGCCTTCGCTCCTTATATTAGGATTGAGGCACTGATGCGTACCTCCGGGTCCTTTCTTTACAAGATCGGGTTGTGCACTGTAATGCATGCACAAGCCATTATGAAGTATAATATTGACAAATCAAATCAAATTCTTACAACTTTCTACCATTCAGGTCTCTGAAATGTCAACACCGGAAATCCAGGTTTGCTTCCAATATAGCTTTCCAATCTCTGAAACTGATCCCTGCGCTTCAACCGGCTCTCAATCCTTGTAATGAATCTGCGAGCGTCCCTGGCCTCATTGGTATTCCATCTTTTGGATTTACCCAGTGCTATGTCATCTAATCTGCTTTTGATTCCATCTCTGACGAACTTCAGGGTTTCATCACAGAACTTATGTATTCTTCATAGGCCATGAAGCAGTTACGACCATTTACACTGCGGTATGTGAACCCAAATGTCGGATGTCTAATCAAGGAGTATTGAGGAAGATGTTGAAGGTTGGGGATGTCAAACATATTAGGTTTGGTGAGATTCAGCTTCTTCTGATAACTTTCCACTCCCAGTTAAAGATCTTCTACTCTTTCTCTGATGACTATCTGCCTGATGAAGATTAGGAGAGCTGTGATAAAGGCAAGCTGCATAGGTTTGGGCAAGTTGCAAAGCTTTCCTTGAACTTTGAGCAGGTACATATCTTCTATGTCGTTTAGAAGTAGTCGTGGAAAGTCTGACTCGGAAATCTCATACTCTTTTTCATCAAGTCTTTTGAGTATTAGCTTGCTGAGGAAGGGGTACCCAAAGTGAGAGACAATCGCAATGAACTGAATCGAGACTATCTTCAACTTACTTGTCACATTACCCATTGTCTGGTTGAGTCTGCTGCTTCGATAATATTGAGCCCGGTTATCTGGCCAATGATGTATGCCATAGAGTACGTTCCGGTCATAGTCAACAACTTTATCGATGAACAAGTTGGAGGCTTCTTCTTCGATGGCATTGTTGAGGTATCTGGCTGCAGGTAGGAAGGTAAGTGATGTGGCGTACTTCTTCTCAATCTTGCTTCCGTGTTGTAGAAATGCCAAGTCGTTGTTGAAGAAGAACTTGTAAGGGATCTTTTGTTCCTTTGGCTTCCCAATCATAGGCAGTGGTTTGGACCAGTCAGTGATGTATGGTGCAGTTTTCCTTGTGACCGGATCGACATGAGATTCAGGATTGATCCAGTCGATATTGCTTGACATAGCTCGAGCAATATTTTCTAGATGGTACTCAAGTTCAATGGAGTTAGCAGACCGATCTTTCAGAAGATTGAACGCATCATTCTTGATTCTTCGTAGCTCTTTCTTGGTCATCTTTTTCATACGAAACTTTTGTTGAATCAACTGAGCGTATTCCACTGTTCGACCATCGAGAGGTTCTTGATTGTCTGCAAGTGGCGGTTGCGAATTAATCATCTTGTCAAACCAGGAGTAATCGGCAGTTTCATCTTTGTCAAGCCATTTGAGAACGGTTTTCGGTTTCTTAGGTTCTGTGCCTTTTGACGAGGTGTCCGGTTTGGGCTGATGATGTTTTCGTTTCCTTTCTTTCTTCTTTGTAGATGACGGTTCTGGCACTTCATCGGTATGAGGAATATCGTCTCCGCCTGTATATTCAAAATGGTCATGTGCTTTGGGACCGGAACCAGATGCCTTAGGTTGTTGTGAAGATGTTGTTGTAGTTGGAGGGATGACCGGTGCTTTTGGTTAAGATGAGGGTCCTTCGGCTTGCTTTTGTTTCTTTGCCTGAGAGTTAGGATCCTGATCTTCATCATCTCTTGGACGTTTCAGTCTATCGGCCTCAGTGCTGCAGGTCTCTTTAGTCATTTTGGCTTTCAAAGCTTCCAGGACTTTAGCTTCTTCAGGTGATAATGTGAATTTACTTGCCAATTTGTCTAAGAGCTGAGCTTCTAATTCGTCCATAGATAACCCCGGTTGTGGTAAAGTTGATTTGTCAGCTCGAAGAGTAAACGAGGTAGATCTGATTACTTTCTTGACTGCATGTTCTGCAAACTTGGTGAGTTCATCTCTCATAGGTCCCAGCAGCTCCTTTAACTCAGCAACTAAGTGTTGTTCCATATACTGATGTGTTTGAGCTGCTAATGTGGCTTCCAAGTTCTCTTGCACATCCTTAGCTAAGAAGGTGTCAACCTTTTCTTGCAGCTCCTGGACATTCGTATTAAGCTTCGTTAGTTCAGCAACCTGGTTTGCTAGTGATGCAACCTGATCTTCCAATTTGTTTTTCTTCTTATCATGAACTTTTCTAAACGCTTTCTTTATCAACTTGGATGCAGTAGAGGCTTTGGTGCTTGCGGGTTTCTTGATTGATTCGTCACGGGTAGATTCGGATGCTGGAGGTGATGATTGTGAAGATTCAATGTTGGTGGTTACGTCTTTGTCATCTCCTCTTTGTGGTTCGGGTTGATCAACATTCTTAACTTTGGCTGCTCCCTCTTCCAATCCTTTGCGGTTGAGTGGCAATGGTTCAGCCGAAGAGTCCGGAGAGTTAAGACGGTTGAATTCGGGTCCTAAGTTGTGTTGCTCAGAAGCCATTTGTGTGAGTTCATCAAAATTAGCGTGAATGGTTTCTTGAATTTCTCTTGTTCGATGATTCCATATCCGAAAACCTTTTAAATTTTTACAGTATCCAACGAACACTCCAATGTCAGCCTTTGCTTTAAGTTTACCTAAATCATCACGATCATTTTTCGGATAACAAAGTGCTCCGAATACATGAAAGTAATCGATGTTCGGTTTTCTTTTGTGAACAATTTGATAAGGTGTTTTGCGATGGCGTTTTGTGATCATGCAACGGTTTTGTGTATAACAGGCGGTTTGATGAGTGCTTAATCACTCATTCTTTTTAGACCCAAAATCAGACCAAATACACCAAATACTAACCAAAAATGCCAAGAGAATGTATGTTTTTGTATTTGTGTATGTGCAGGTACGGATATGTGAAAAATGAACAAAAACAAAGCAAAACCGACAAAAACGAGCACGAGATTGGAAAAAGGTAAAAAGCCGAAGCCGAAGAAGAAATTTATCCAAGAAAAGCGCAAAATGACAAAAGTAATCCTTAGAGATTCAGAGAATAACAAAAGAGATTCTTAGTTGAAATATGAAGACCTTTACAATAATGGCCCTCCAAGTTTCAGCAAGTTGTCAACTTTGGTCCTTTGAAGAACTTTGGAAGAAAAGTCAACTCAATTACTCCAAGTTACAAGATCGCTACGTGTAGTATTTAGTTGCATTTGTAGCGTTTTAATATGTTTTAAGTAGTTTTCTCATGTTTTGTAAAAGTCTAGGGGCTAATTATGCAACAAATTAAAAGATTAGAGAAGCCCTAGCCCCTAGCCTATAAATACCCCTTAAACACCAACTTTGAAAGGTTGGTTGTTGAGGGTTGGTCCTCATAGTAGTAGGAGTAGTGTAGTGTTATTTTTATGAAGTGAGTTTTATTTTACTTTATCTCTCTAGCTTTATCTTTCTATAAATCTTTTAATTTTTAGTTGTTAAATTCTTGTTTTTATTGGTGGGATTTAAAGTTTATGGTTAAACTAGGTTGTTTAGTAATAAATTTGGTAGAAAAATATTAGTTTTTAGGCTTTATTTTGGATCAAAATGGTGTTTTGTTACGAAGTTATCGAGTTATAATATGAAATTATCTAGTTAGTTTTTTTTATTTTTTTATCGAGTTAGGCTAAAAAATTTTATCGAGTTAGATCTTTCTAAATTTTTATCGAGTTACAAGACCTTTACAAAAAAAAGAAAAAAAAAAAAAAAAAAAAAAAAAAAAAAAAAAAAAAAAAACATCGAGTTATAGAATTTTTAGATTTATATTGAGTTAGCCTATTTTGTAGTTAGGGACTATTTTGCAAACCTTTTTTTATTTTTTTCTTTCGAGTTAGCATTGTAAAAATTTTTATCGAGTTAGACAAAACGAAACATATCGAGTTAGGAAATATATATAGGTATCGAGTTAGAGAAATTGTACCCAGGGACTAAATTGCAATAAAATAAAAATAGGGACTTTCGAGTTTGAATATTTTTGTGATTATCGAGTTTGATTTTAGTACATATCGAGTTAGCACATTTTTTTGGTATATCGAGTTTGAGATTTTTTTATTTTATTTTTATTTATTTATTTTTTTTTATCAAATTTCATTTCTTTTGGCGATTTAGCCAAGATTATCAAGTTAGATAATCATTACCTCATCGTTTATCGAGTGAGGTTCTTTTATACTTTATGCTAAGGCGAAACTCTGCCGAATTTTATTTTGGCTTATCAAGTTTGTTTCTTTTATCGAGTCTTTTTATTTTTATTTTTTTTTCAAGTAACTTTATTTTATTAATATGAGTTTTGAGTAGTTTATTAGTGTTTGTTTGGTGGCACGAGTTTGTGAGTTAAGTGTGGCCATAAAAGAGGATCGTGATTAATAATTGTTATGATTATTTAGACTTGTGATTTTATTATTTGAAGGGCAAAAGCCGGAGAATAATCAAATTACAAATCTAGTAATTATTTTCTTTTTCAAGGATTATTTTCAAAATAAACCAACGTTGTGAGAAAATAGTCTTGCTTAAGGAAAATAATTCGTCGTCAATCCTTGGCCCACACTTGATGAACTTATTCACGTCACTTAGCAAACATATTGTTTTTAAATTCATTTCCCGTCTTAATTTCTTTTCGCGTTTTAAATCTCGTTTTCTTTAGTCATTTTATCTTACACTTGTTTTAGTTGTTTGTTTTTACTTTGCGTCGTTTTATTGTTTCTTTTTACTTTAACTGCGGTTTAAATCCTTTTAGTAGTGTAATCAAAAACCAACCAAAATATCTCTTTTAAAACCCCATTCACTTCACAATCACGCGACTCAAGCCGACTCAATCGCCGTCTTACCTTCGTTGGGACATAACGACCCGGGGAACATACTTTCACGAGTGCTTCTTCGGTAATAAACCTATACACGCAAAACGATTTTATCAAAATGGCGCCGTTGCCGGGGAAGGTTTGAAACGAGAGCGTCGTACTTGTATCGTTTGTTGGTGATTTGAAGACCCTTCTCCCGAGAAGTTATCGTTTTTTATAAAAATTCTCAAAAAAAAATAAAAAATAAAATAATATAAAAAGTAAAAAAAAATAATAAAAAAGGTATATAAAAACACAAAAAGATTTTCCTTTTCTACTTTTGATTTTCTTTTTCAAATAATTCAAAAACCAAAAATAATCTTCTTATCTTCTTATCATTTAATTCTTCTTCATTAACTCTCTAAACCAATAATTCTTATGGATCCGACTTGTTTTAAATGTGGGGAACCGTTCTTCGGAGGTTCATGTGTTTGGTGTACATGCGGACGGTGTGGTAACGATATTCGAGACGGAAGTTGTTGGTTTTGCGATTAAAATACGTACAACAACTGTCCAAATTTTTCCAACTACCCACCTCAGCCCGATTCATTCAATCAACAAATTTGCAAAGAATGTGGATTTACTCATGGATTTTGTATGTGTTATGCTTCAAAAGCTGAACCCACATTCACCTCCGATCATGATCCGAACTTTTCCAATTATTATCACAACGATTTCAATTCTTATGAGCAAGTACCTTATTTCAATGATAATTCGTTCCAAAGTTTATCTAATTTTGAAAATTGTGGGGGATCATTTGAAAATTTTTGTTATGAGCCGAATTCATGTAACGATTCTCATGGTTTTAACCAATCCCCACAAACTCCCAACATGGTTCAAGTTTCAAATGAAGTTATTGATGAAATGAAATCCCTTACTGCAATGGTACGAGAGTTCATGGCTAATCGTATTACATATACTCCCGATCCCAATGAGAAGTCCATGGAAGAATTACTTGTTGAGGAAAGAGAGGCTAAATTACGAAAGACTTTTATTTACGATGACGACGATGATGAGGATTACATCCAAATTGGGGGTATTTACACTTCATCTGCTGAAACCACACCCGTCGAAGAAGAAAAGAGTATTGCAGAATTATTAGCAGAAGAGCAGATGAAGAATATCCGAGCTTTATATGCTAATAAAAAGGTCGATGTAGACGTTCTTGAAATTTCAGATTCATCTCCGAGTGGCAATCCCACTCCATCCTCTGATCCTCTCATTTCCGACTCTTTCCATCCTTATCTAGAACCAGTTGAGAGGAGCGATGTCTTTTTAGATGAGATCGAGGCTTGTCTTGCTAATAATCATTCTGATTCCAACGATGATTGTACTTCTTTATCTTGTGGAGATATCGATTACATTGAGGAGTTACCTTCTGAGCTCGTCAGCTTAAAAGAAGAGAATGATGAAGAAGTTGACACTGAAATTCAAGATGAAGCTCTTCGTGAGAAATTATCCAAAGTTTATCTTCTTATCTCTAAGATCGAGGCGTTGAATGATCCTCCGATTTCTTCTCCTATCCCCAATATGGATAGTGATTTCTTACCCGAGCTTGAAATTTTTCGATTTGAAGAGACGAGTAGTGGCAATCCCACTATTCATGCTGATATCTCTCTTCCGGATTATGAGTGCTTTAACTTTGAGATCGACTCTATACCTATTTCCGATAATCCGTTACGTGACCCTCTTTTAGAGGATGTCGATCTATTTCTTGCTACGGATGACTTGATACCACCGGGTATTGAGAATGACGAGAATGATATTCTTTTCGATTCACTTTCTTCTCGTCCGCCCGCGAAACCACCCGATGTAGTGTTTGAATCCGATACGAATGAAGTTATTTTTGGAGTGGTGGACGAGATTTCTGATTATGATAATCCTGTGCTTGATTATGAAGTTATTTTACCCACCCAACCCACCCATGATTCTGAACTTGAATTTTCTTTTATCATCTGGGTGTTTTATCCGTTCTTTGCTTATCCCCTCATTTCTTCACTTTTCCACTCCACCGGGAGTGAGGATACCGTTTTTGACCCCGACATCTCCGTTTATGCCGGTTGTCCGTTTTATCTGCTCTCCCCAAGGACGAATTAATTCGGGGATCGAGTCAAGCTCATGTGACTCAGTGAACAAAAACAAGCGCTTCGTGGGAGGCACCCCATGCTTATCCAATTTCATTATCTTTATTTTTTATTTTCTTAAATAACGTGACGTGAGGGGGGCGACCCTTTCCAAACTCGTGTTTTCGTGGTTGTTTATGCATGTTCAGGAATTTCCCCGAAGTTTGAGGACTCTCGTGCTTGTGGTTTGTCATTCTCTCCACTCGAGTCTCATCCTTCGCTGCTCTTTCGGAAATTCACCATATCCAAAATCTTATCGACTAACGTTTATCTCTTGGCATACTTAATTAACGGCCTTAGATTTTACGTAGGATTACCTTTACCCTTAAAACATTGAGGACAATGTTTCACTTTAGTCTGGGGGGGGGGGGTGAATCTTCGATTCGATTTGACCTGTACCTTCGTCTGAGCTGTTTAACTTACGCATATCCGTTTTTCCACCAAAAATTTTAATTTTTGTCACCGCTTAAAAAATAAAAAAATAAAAAAATAAAAAATAAAAAAATAATGAATGAAAAAATATATATGATATGAATAATAAGTTTTAACACCTTGTTTTGACTTTCCTACCGGCGAGAGTAGAAATAAATGTTTCGACTTGACCGGGCATGTTGAGCCCTAGCTTGTTTCCCTTAACCAAAATAATCAAAAGATTATGGCTAAGCATCCGCGGATCTCATTATTTGGGATTTTAAATTTGCGGAGATCGAGGAATGATAGAGTTTATTTAGAAGTTTCATGCTATACACGGATCGCATTACTGGGATTTAAAAAACCCACGAGAGGTACTTGTGGCCTCCTTGTTCCCATCAGAAACGTCACCCATATATAATAGATGTTCTAGGTTAATTAGTGGTATTTTGGTTTGAATAATATTTAGTTCTTTGTTTTCTTAAGAGAATTTTTGCTTTAGAAGTTGGGTACATATCAAGGAACACCAAAAATAAGAGCAAAAGGTGAAAAAATCAAAAGTCAAAAGTTGATTATCTATGTGGTTTTGGAGCTACCCGATAAGCCTCCATTGATGTATGAGAAAAAATCGAGAAAAGTATGAAAAATATGAGAAAAGTGAAAAAAGTGAAAAATGAAAAAAGTGAAAGTTGTAGTATTGTTGAATAAGAGCTATGTATGTATCAATAAGTTGTTGGCGCGTGAGGTGCATGTGATAAGTGATTAGTAATCAGTCACATGAGGTGCACGTGATTGTACTCCGCAACTTATATCTTTGATATTGTATGTACCCCAAATTCCTTGATGTGGACCGAATTTCTATTGCAGTGGTTCTTAAGAGAAAATGAATAACTACTTATCGTTTTAACTTAGGTATCACTATCAGACTAAAAAAATATCGAAACGAGAAAATATGAAGCAATTCATTTCTCACAAATTAAAATCTTTAGATAAAAAGAAAAACTTAGGACCTGGGAACAAGAGGTAATACACAATTAACTTTTGTGGGCAGTGTTAGCATATAACTTCTGGATAAACAATGATCTAGATTTTACGTTTAGTTTGGGAGCTTGTGAAGAATCAAGGATGACGATTTTTATCCGTACGGTCTCTTCTCTGTGAGAAGTGTTTCTACTCGTAGACCCTGAAAGTTATCAACATATATGAATTGATAATGAAAGTCAAAGCAAACCGTCACATATATAAAAAATGAAAAGTACAAAAATAGTAGTTGTAGTTATTATTCATGAAAATCGGAAAACGGAGCGTTTTTGAGAATAAATGATTTTACTATCTCTTTTGAAAGTCATTGCTACTTTACAACGTCAGTAAAGAGAGGTTTTGAAAATTATTTATCTCTTAAGCGTGAGGTGATGACATTGCGTAAGGGCACGGCAATATCTTAGTCTGGGGGATTTTGATGAGTGCTTAATCACTCATTCTTTTTAGACCCAAAATCAGACCAAAAACACCAAATACTAACCAAAAATGCCAAGAGAATGTAAGTTTTTGTATTTGTGTATGTGCAGGTACAGATATGTGAAAAATGAACAAAAACAAAGCAAAACCGACAAAAACGAGCACGAGATTGGAAAAAGGTAAAAAGCCGAAGCCAAGGAAGAAATTTATCCAAGAAAAGCGCAAAATGACAAAAGTAATCCTTTGAGATTCAGAGAAAAACAAAAGAGATTCTTAGTTGAAATATGAAGACCTTTACAATAATGGCCCTCCAAGTTTCAGCAAGTTGTCAACTTTGGTCCTTTGAAGAACTTTGGAAGAAAACTCAACTCAATTCCTCCAAGTTACAAGATCGCTACGTGTAGTATTTAGTTGCATTTGTAGCGTTTTAATATGTTTTAAGTAGTTTTCTCATGTTTTGTAAAAGTCTAGGGGCTAATTATGCAATAAATTAAAAGATTAGAGAAGCCCTAGCCCCTAGCCTATAAATACCCCTTAAACACCAACTTTGAAAAGTTGGTTGTTGAGGGTTGGTCCTCATAGTAGTAGGAGTAGTGTAGTGTTATTTTTATGAAGTGAGTTTTATTTTACTTTCTCTCTCTAGCTTTATCTTTCTATAAATCTTTTAATTTTTAGTTGTTAAATTCTTGTTTTTATTGGTGGGATTTAAAATTTATGGTTAAACTAGGTTGTTTAGTAATAAATTTGGTAGAAAAACATTAGTTTTTAGGCTTTATTTTGGATCAAAATGGTGTTTTGTTACGAAGTTATCGAGTTATAATATGAAACTATCGAGTTAGTTTTTTTTTTTTTTTTATCGAGTTAGGCTAAAAAAATTTATCGAGTTAGATCTTTCTAAATTTTTATCGAGTTACAAGACCTTTACAAAAAAAAAAAAAAAAAAGAAAAAAAAAGAAAAAAAAAATCGAGTTAGCCTATTTTGTAGTTAGGGACTATTTTGCAAACCTTTTTTATTTTTTTCTTTCGAGTTAGCATTGTAAAATTTTTTATCGAGTTAGACAAACTGAAACATATCGAGTTAGGAAATATATATATCGAGTTAGAGAAATTGTACCCAGGGACTAAATTGCAATAAAATAAAAATAGGGACTTTCGAGTTTGAATATTTTTGTGATTATCGAGTTTGATTTTAGTACATATCGAGTTAGCACATTTTTTTTGGTATATCGAGTTTGAGATTTTTTTTTTTTTTTTTTTTTAATTTTTATGAAGTTTCATTTCTTTTGGCGAGTTAGCCAAGATTATCAAGTTAGATAATCATTGCCTCATCGTTTATCGAGTGAGGTTCTTTTATGCTTTATGCTAAGGCGAAACTCTGCTGAATTTTATTTTGGCTTATCAAGTTTGTTTCTTTTATCGAGTCTTTTTATTTTTATTTTTTTTTCAAGTAACTTTATTTTATTAATATGAGTTTTGAGTAGTTTATTAGTGTTTGCTTGGTGGCACGAGTTTGTGAGTTAAGTGTTGCCATAAAAGAGGATCGTGATTAATAATTGTTATGATTATTTAGACTTGTGATTTTATTATTTGAAGGGCAAAAGCCGGAGAATAATCAAATTACAAATCTAGTAATTATTTTCTTTTTAAAGGATTATTTTCAAAATAAACCAACGTTGTGAGAAAATAGTCTTGTTTAAGGAAAATAATTCGTCGTCAATCCTTGGCCCACACTTGATGAACTTATTCACGTCACTTAGCAAACATATTATTTTTAAATTCATTTCCCGTCTTAATTTCTTTTCGCGTTTTAAATCTCGTTTTCTTTAGTCATTTTATCTTACACTTGTTTTAGTTGTTTGTTTTTACTTTGCGTCGTTTTATTGTTTCTTTTACTTTAACTGCGGTTTAAATCCTTTTAGTAGCGTAATCAAAAACCAACCAAAATATCTCTTTTAAAACCCCATTCACTTCACAATCACGTGACTCAAGCCGACTCAATCGCCGTCTTACCTTCGTTGGGACATAACGACCCGGGGAACATACTTTCACGAGTGTTTCTTCGGTAATAAACCTATACACGCAAAACGATTTTATCACGGTTGAAACAGCTTCCGCCCATAAGTAATCTGGTAATTGAGCATTAATCAACATAGTTCTAGCAGCTTCCACTAACGTCCTGTTGCGTCTTTCAACAACTCCATTCTGTTCTGGGCTTCTAGGAATAGATGTTTGATGTTCAATTCCCACTTTCTCAAAATATGACCGAAGTGTCTGATTCTTGAATTTAGTTCCATTGTCAATTCTGACTATTCATACCGTGTTGCGTAACTGAACTTGAATTTTAGTGAGAAAGATGATGATCATTGAAGGAGCTTGATCATTACTTCGTAAAAAATAAACCCAAGTCCAACTGGTGTAATCATCCACAATTACAAGAATGTAGCGTTTACCGTTGATACTTTGAACACGCATTGGTCTACACAAATCCATATGTAGCAATTGTAAAACATGATTCGTACTGTGCTCAGGTTTTGAAGGAAAATGAGCCCGAGTACTTTTTCCTTGTTCACAGGCTGAACATAAGTGATCTTTGGTAAAACAGAATCTTGGAAATCCATTAACAAGTTTGTGATGAGCAAGGTCAGTCATAGTTTTGAAATTCAAGTGCGAAAGACGTTTGTGCCATAACCAAGATTTAGTCGATTCCGCTTTGGAGAGAAGACATATCGGAGATGTAGCAATCACTGACATTGATATTGTATAATGATTAGAACCACGTGAGCCAGACATTAGATCGTTTCCTTGTAAGTCACGAACGAAGCAAGTTTTCTCACGAAATGCAACTTCTAGATCCCATCACAAAATTGACCAACAGAGAAAAGGTTGTGTCCAAGGCCTTCCACATAATAAACACGACTGATTTCAACGTTCCCACTGACATAGTCACCATATCCCATGATTAAAGCGTAATGATCATTCCCGAATCTGACAGTACCAATGAACTTTGAGACAAAGTTGTGTAACAATTTGAGATTGCCTGTCATTTGTCGGGTGCATCCGCTATCAACAATCCAGAGAACAATCTGTACCACCTGCATCACAAGAAGAAGACACGGATGGAACAGAAGTAAGGGTGGAACCCAAAGAAAGTGCGGGTTCCTGTTGGTTAGAAGCACATGTATTCAACAATTTAGGAATACATTTAATGTCTGGTTTGTGTTGTAACCAACGTTGCCAATTCCAACTAGTTCTTGCTTTCTTAATGGTGAATTCACTAGTAGTTGGCTTATTCCTAGATTTGTTCTCGGCACTTATGGGGGTAACTTCAACTTCATTAGAAACCATAGAAGGCGGCTTTCCTAAGTTAGACTTAGAGGCAGTAGTGGGCTTAGAAGGAATGTGTGTCCTACGTTTCTTATGACGATTAAGAAGAGAATTAGCTATACATTTTGTATGATCACCAGATGATACGCTTTTACGACAAAACACAAAAGATGCATTAATATTCAAAACATTCAAAGATTCATCATTCGTTACATTTAGATTTTGATTACAATTTGCCAGATTAGAATCTAAATCTGATGCAACATGAGTTTTATTCAAATTCCTAAGTTGATCTTCTACTTCTTGAGCTTCTAGTGGTCCTCTTTTACGTTGCCAGAGCCTATTCTTCTTTTTACTTTTTCGCTTGGGTTTGCTAACGCTATTAGTGGAGACTAGTCCTGTAGAAGTGGAGTTATCAACATTAGTATTTTGAACAACATTTCCTTTAGCAGTTTTGTCTAATTGATACATTCCTGGTGCTATCACCGTGGTGTCAACCATCTTTCCTTTTTGAAGTAGCTTAATTTTCTCTTTCAAATCAATGATGATGTGATTTTTATCCTGAATTTCAGACTCAAGTTTCACATTGCAGTAATTAATGTCATCGCGGTTTTGTTGCCATTCGACGTTTTCAATTTTTAAATCTGCAATTTCTTTCTCGTATTTGAGACAGACTTTTTAAAGACTCGTTGTTTTTGCAAAGCTGACAAGAGTTTGAAACATTTTGACTTTGAAGTTTCAATTCCATTTCAATACTTTGAGCTTGACACCATTCAAGCCTTTGTTTGAGTTGACAAATTTCTTTTGAAAATTGTTTTGTCACATCATCATTCTTAGTTCTCAGCTTGTCATTATCATGTTTAAGTGTCTCGATTTCCACATTCAACAAGTTATTATTAACACAAAGATCATCCATAAGCATAGAAGTACCAGATTTGTAGAGATCATTCATGATAACAGACAAAATATCAGCATTGAGAACTTGTTCCAAGAGTCGACCAGCATCATTCTTTAAAATTCTATTTCTTTGCTTTTGAACCAAAATCTCATTTTCAGTAGAGTTGAAAACGTTTATCATATTTTTGACCTCGTTTTGAAGTTCCTGATCCCAACGTGTAGCACAGAGATGGAGGTGTTTGACAATTGGCAACATTTGTTTTTGAAAAATATCTCTCTTTTCTCGTTCGTAAGCAGATTGAAAAGTTTCAATTTTTATTTCAGAATTACGTTCAATTGTTTCCTCCAAAATTTCGATGTCTTCCATAAAAGTTTTGAAATAATTTAAGACACGACAACTTTTCGGTAAAGGTGTAAGTTCACCGGATGATGGTAAAGGACCATTTATTTGTGCTACAGTTTGGACGGGGGCTGCATTAGAAGATGAAACATATGACTCAGTGACATACCATGATTTCTTAGGTAATTCCTTTTGAGGAACAAAAGATTTAGAAATATGTGGAGCTTGTGAATAGTCATATGGTGTCCAATATTGAACATAACTCATTTTAGATCGACTCTCTTCTTCAAGTTCTTCCTCTTCCTCAGTATCAAAAACAACAGCACGCACAATCGTATTATCAAGCAAATGGTCCATACTGTAAATTTTAGGAATTTCTTTGAAAGCCGTGTGAAGAAACATTGATTTGAAATCGCCAAGTGCAAATCCTTTATCGGGTCTCGGTTTTAAAGTAAATTTCTAAATTGTTGTGACAGAGTTCCCGTGTTTATAAACAATATTACGAAATTCTTTGAGTTGTTTTTCAAGATCAACAATCTCACCGAGTAAGTTATCTATATACTTCCTTTTTCGTATTTTATGTTCACAAAAATCCTTTTTGCAACTGGACAATTCTGTTTCTGTTTTTGAAAGTTCTCTTTGAAGACGTTCAACTTGCATTTTCAATTCACATTTTTCACTTTCAAGTTTAGAAATCAACTTTCCGTTTGACTCAATTAAATCTTGCATTTTGTGCTGAAGATCTTGCTCTTTGTTGTAAGATTCTTGAACAGCTTTTTCAAAACTTTTTTGCATGTTTAATCTTGTCTTGCTGATTTGAAAGTTGAATTTTATAACACTCAATATCTCTTGCAAGTGACGCATTTGTTTCTTTTAAAACTTTGTTTTTCTCGTTGCATTTTGTGATTAGCAATTGTTGAGCATTCAGTTGTTTAGATAACAATATGAGGTCAGGGTCTGGATCAAATGATGGTTCATGTTGTTCTAAATGATCATTTTTATCATTCTCAATAGGATCATCAAATGAAACAACTGTGTCATCATCAAATATGACAACTGTGCTTATTTGTTCATCTGTTTGAGAAGATGAAGATGATTTAGATGGAACAACTTACGCCATATCTGATTCAGAAGCAGAAGGTAAGGCTATTTCATGTATTAGGCATGCTTTTTGGTCATGTACCTGAGACAAGCCGTCAGTGTCATACACTGGACCTGAATCATTAAATTGAAGTTCCTGCATGTTGGCCATAAGCATCACAGCTGCATTGGCTTCCAGATCTTCCATGTCATCATCATTGTTCACATTTGCCATGAAGTTGTTATCCTGTTCAGGGAAATGTCCATCTTTTTCATCTTGAAGAGCCATGAGTAATGCCTGCTTGTGAAACTTACTACCCCGAGTTCTCGGTTTAGGACATGCTATCGCTATATGACCTTGTTCATTACAATTGTAGCACCACACTGCATTCCCTGAGTTGGAGTTCCTAGTTGCAACTGGTTCAGACCTTTGCTGAGAAGATCCTGAGTTGTTCCTGAACCCTCCGTTGTTATTAAACCTCTGACCATTCCCAAAATTTCCTAAAGAGCTTCCTGAACCAGATCGACCATAGTTACGATTCTGAATTTCCACTCTTCCATCATTGACAACAGCTTGATTCCTTGTGTTAGAAGATGAACGTTCACGGTTGTTTGTTTTATTGGAGAATTTGCTGAAAGCATGAGCAATAAGAGCAAGTCCCTGATTCAACGTATTAAAGTCATCATCGTCATCTTCATTGGAGTTGGAGTAATACACTGCATCATTGTTGTTTAATGGAACAAGTTGAGTAGAAGTATTCGGTGGAGATGAATCATAAGGGACCATTTGGTTCGAGGTAGAAGATTGTGGATAACTGAAGTAGTTTTGCTCTTGAACATATGCATGATTAGACATAGGTGGTGGAACATAGGGAGATTGAGCTACGAGTGCTAAAGAATTTGGTGTTGGTGATGGTGAGTATCCTCCTCGAAGAGCTCTATCTTTTTCCACTTCAGGTTCATGGTGTTTCATAAAATCATACAACAAACCATATGGTGCATCATGAAGATTTTTGGTTTGTCGAACAAATGTCACATATTTATGCCAATCCTGGCCAAGACTACCAACGAATTTGGAGTTCACTGCGATCCTTGGTACTGTGATTTTGTGACGTTCCAGATCATTGACCACATTTTTCAAACGATGATAGTAGGATTCAAGTGACTCTCCTGGTTCAAGTGTGATGTCAGTGTATTCCATGTAGAGTTTGGATTCCATATCATCTTTGTTCAATTGAGTGGCTTCCATAAGGAGATGAACATGTTCCCACATAGCTTTGGCTGTTTTCTGAGCATCGACACTTCGATAAATTGGATTAGGTATACCTTGAAGTATATAAGCCATTGCATACTCATCAGCTTCACGATGTAATTTTTGTTCTTCTGTGAGTTGAGATTCTGGAAGAGGTCTATCACCAGGAGGACGTGGGGGATCAGCAGTTGGATCACCAATTTCAAATCTTGTTGGCCACTCAAATGGTCCTTCAAGTATCACTTGTTTCAAGAATTTCCCATGAGGTTTATTTAGTTCAAGAAATCGTAAGAATCGACTTGACCATTGAACATAGTTCCCAGGTGTTAGCATTGGAGGTGTTTCAAGTGATCCTGCCTCATGTCTGGATTGCTGAGTTGTAATAACTTCACACATTCTATCAAACCAGTGAGGTTGTTTTGAGGAATATTGATTGTTTTGTTGTGACATCTGCTATGGTTGTTGTTGAGGAATGATTTGATGTTGTTGCATCATGAGATATTGTGGTTGTGGATTAAAAAGTTGTTGATGAAAGTGTGATTGTGAAGGTTGTTGATATGATTGATGGTATTGTTGTTGTTGATACTGCTGATGTTGTTGCTGAGGATTAGAGAAGTAGTAATGTAGTGGTTGAGACATCTTTGAACACTTGTGTAGTAATGGATCTTTGTAGAAGATTGAAATGCACGTTCCTTTGGTTAAGTTCAAAATCCCTGGGGTAAGTTGAAATCTTACGCGTAACAATAATCTTACGCGTAAACTTTAGGTTATGCGTAAAGAGTAGTTTATGCGTAAACAATGAGTTTATGCGTAAGTTTTCTCTTTACGCGTAAGCTTTGGCTTATGCGTAAGTTTAGACTTATGCATAAGGTTTAGACAACCAAACAAATCTTTCAAACTTATCCAAGCTTGAAAGATATCCGAAGTCGAAGTATTCCACTAACTTATCCAAGCTAGGGAAGTACTGAGTCACCGTAACACAATGAGAAGACCTTTGATGAAACTTAAGCGTAGATTCTGGCAACTTACGCGTAAGATAAACTCTTATGCGTAAGATTGAACTTCTACGTAGAAAAGGCAACTTCTGCGTAGGATGTAACTTCAGCGTAAGACTTAGGCGTAGGAAATAGACTTACGCGTAGGATTTAGGCGTAGAAGACCAAGTTAAGCGTAGGAACAGGGTTTTGACCAATGTTACGCCTAAGAAAAGGGTTTTGACACAAACTTATGCGTAGAAAGGACAAAAGATTCTGTCGACAGCTTTTGAATCGTACTGTTCACGAAACTTACGCGTAAGGAGGTCAGAATCTTGAAAAATCTCAAATTTTTGAAGAAAAATGCTTAGAAATAAGGTACTTTTGATCAAATAACTTCACCAATACTTAGAAAACACTAACTATTGAAGATTTTGAGTAGAAAAAACCTTAAAAATGAAAAACTTTATGCAAAATCTAAGCTTCTAAACACTATATTAACCTTAAAACTTATCCAAGCTTCAAGATTTGAGTGTAAGAAACAAAGAAAGAAGCAAAAAGTAGATGAAATACACCCTAAACCCCACGTAAATTCCAAGAAACACACTTCAATCTCTATTAGGCGAATGATACCACTTGTTAGGTCACCATTTTGTAAACACAAGTATGAGAAATGAGATGAGAATGAGAGATGGTTGATTATAAGAAATGAGAGAAAAGTAATTTCAAGAGTTTCCTTAATGTATTCAAATAACCAACAAAACATAATGTTTACATGAGCTTGGTATTTATAAGGGGAGGAGTAGGGCAACACTCCCTTCCTCCCTCTTACACCTTAACGTGGGCTTTCAAGGCCCATGGACTAGCTTACTTAAGCCTAGTAACATTAACATAGTGAAATAAATAACTAAGCAACCTATTACAAAAGGTAATGACCGAGACTTGACTAAAATACAAAAGTATGATCCCAACAAATCAATATAAAGCACTTTTGACTTTTAAGATACTATGTCTACATGTAGCCGATGCTCCTTTCACCTTTACAATTTCTTCCTAGTTGACACTAATAAAGTATCTTTGAATTTGTATAAGAATGACAATTTGTTATTCATAGATCACACATTTCCCACCCGAAAATTATACATATACACATTTTTTAAAACTTCGAATTTGTATCACCCCTCGAATGAAGCAAAACAATAATTTTACACCTAACTTTATTATAATTTTGATATATATGCTAACTTGTAAGGGATAATACCTTTAAAAACCATCATAATTCTACAAAAATACTCTTCTGAGTATCAAACAAATTTTTTTTTACTTATATATGTACTAAACTTTCATTTTGGATTTTTGAGGTTCTTTGTGACGTTTCTGCCCATCAAATTATAAAATCCAGAGGTAAGACTGACACAAAAGTACCTCAAAAATTCTGAAATTGAAAGTTTAGTATCTTAAAAAGTCCAAAATTGAAAATTCGGTACTCATATAAGGAAAAAAAATTGTTCGATACCCAGAAGAGTATTTTTGGACAAGATTTATAAAATTATTATTCCTACTTGTAATACACTTTTAGTGAATTGCAATATGATTATAGTTAGAAGAGTAAACTGCAAAAAATGTCCCTATACTTTGTCAAAAATGCAAATATTGTCCTCTTACTAAACAATTTGCAAATAATGTTCCTCACCGATCTCCTTTCCGCAAATAATTTCCTTGAGGGGTTATTATTCAAGCAAAATTGATTTTTTGGCTAACGCTCGTTAGGAAATCCCGTTAGTTAGTCCTCAGGTGCGTTCCACATGAGGGTATTTTTGTCATTTCATATTTTTCGCCATCAAATCCACCTGATGGGCCTACTAGTACACCAACACTTGTATGGAAGGACATTTTTTGCAACTAAAGTTTAACCTCTTTCATTCTTATACACTTAACACACCCACACACGTATAACATCTAACCCTTGCTTCCAACTTGTATATTGTCAAAATCACCTAAATTAACAATAGATCTATGATGGGTGGCTAGCAAATTAGAGCTCGGGAGTTCACCAATTCGAGATATTGCTACCATATACGGTACGATTTTTTTGTGTACTTTTCTTTCGAATGACTATGCAATGTATATATGGAAAGTAAAGCAACCTTGATTCATGATAATGTTGTGGATGCTTTTTATTTTTATTTTTTTCGTTTCGTTTATTTATGTTCCCAGAATCGTTCACAAGGCTCTTCAGTATTCAAATCAACCACATTGGTGAGTTTTCTAATCCACTTGATAGAGTGTACAAGTTTGGTAACATTGATCATGTAGACCTAATTGGTTGTGACAATTTCACCATGCGTGTGATGGTCAAAATCTTACCTGAACTAGGTTTGGGTAATAATAAACAGTTGTTGTTTACCCATTTTAGGGTCCCAAGCCTGAATTTAGATGATGGATTAGTTCCATTTTTGTCGGATCAGGATGTCAAGGAATTGTAAAATTTTCTACCTAGGAATAAGGAAATAGATGTTTTTGTAGAGATGGATGTATCGTTGGTAGAAAAACACCCATTGGAGCATATGTGTTAGCGTCTGGCCTCAAATGGTCTAGAGATAGAAGAGATTATTCAGGATGATGTGGTCAGTGCACCTCTTAAGAACAGCAAAGATTGGTATAATGATGAAATAGCACCAACGCATCATCAAATGGCACCAACGCAAACATCCTGTAATGTTTTTCGATTGATTGAAACAATTGTTAATGCTGATACTGTAGGATTCATGCATTCTGAAAATGAGCCACAATCCTCAACCCATGGATTCAGTTACTTAAATTTGATGGAATATAGTGACTATGACCCTATAGGTAGTTTTATGAATTAGAAGGGTAAACAACCTCGGACATATTTTGAGGATGACTTGTTCCAACAGGATAATGCAGTGTCTTTAGATAGGCCTAAATCATGATTTGGTGATAGGCCAGAAGATGTTGCAGAAATGGTTGATGAGTACTTATATCCAAAAAATTGGGGTGTGAATTTTCGAAATACTGTCCAAGAGGTTGATGAGGAAGTAGTAGAAAGGGAAGAACTTGAAAATGAAGACGCCCTTGACCAGAATGAAGAACAAGAAACAGACAGGGGTGGTAGTGATTTTGAACATGCTGCAAGTGACATGTCAACAACTGACACTCATGTTGACATGTGTGGTTTCTCATTTCAACTGGATTCAAACATTCAAGATAGTAGGAGAGAAGCTGCTGACAAACTTCATCTGGGATAGGCTGCTGAACAAGGGGAAATTGCACCTGCCATTCCAATGGATGACCTTGATAGCGCCTATGAAGCAGATGCTGAATAGGGTGCAGGGCTACGAAAGAGAAGGTTGAAGGTAATAAGAAGGGCTTATAGGGGTAAGTATAAAATCAAAGAAGGTTTTTTTAAGGTGTCAAAGGAGTTTGTTACAAGAAAAGAAGCGACTAAAAAGGTGAAGATTCATGCGTTGCACGCAAGGAGAGCCATTTCGGTTATATAATGTGATAATAATAGGGTCAGAGCTAAGTGCTTCGGCACTTTGCTTGGTGAAACTTCTTTCAATCTAGCATATGCCGAAGAAGGGTCTATGCCATCCACATCAAAGAAACAGGGCAAATTTGAGAAAATAGAAAAGCATAAGGACATGAAATGCAAGGGTGTTAGTCCTAGAGGATATCTAATCAAGAATCATAAACTCCCTTGCCCGTGGGACCTACTCATCTCAAAGTGGGCCAAGGATCAATGTTGGTCAGTAAAATCAATTAAAGACACTCATCAATGTATCCAGACAAGAGATCTTACTGGTGTTACAGCTAGGTTTCTATCACTTTATGTCATCTAGATTCGTAAAAGAAATCCCAAAATTGATGTAAAATCATTACAACTTGAATTATCACAGAGGTTTCAAATAAACGTAACATACGACAAAGCTTAGAGGGCAAAGCAATTTGCTGAGGAGCTTATGACAGGTGATCACAAAGAACAGTATGCCCAACTTAGAGATTATGCTATGGAGCTCAGATCAAAAAACCCAGGCACAACAGCCAAGATCCAAGTTAAAACCAACATAGATCAAACTCTTAGTTCAAGGGTATTCAAAAGAATTTATGTTTGTATTGGTGAACTTAAAGTCGGGTACAGAGCTACAAGAAGAGAGATATTGGGATTGGATGATGCTTTCATAAAAGGACCATATACAGGGCAAATTTTGACGACTGTTGGTATCGATGGTAACAATGGTATTTACCATGTTTCATATACTATTGTTGAGACAAAATGCAAGAGTTTTTGGCTATTGTTCCTACAAAATCTAGGTGATGACCTTTATTTACAACCCAACTACAACTACTTTTTCATTTCAGATAGATAAAAGGTATGATAAATTCAATTAATACTAATTACAAAACAATTGGTTAGACATAAGCTATGTTTTAACCCACTATTTCTGACTTGTAACAGGGTATTCTACAAGCTATTCAAGAGGTTTTTCCTTATGTTGAACACAGATTCTGTGTTAGACACATCCATAAGAACATCAAGCAGATTTTCAAAGAAACACTTTACAAGGATTTTCTGTGGAAGTGTGCAACAACAACTGAGCCTCAGAACATGTAATGGGGCAACTGAAAGACTATGACCTGAAAGCTCATGACTGGTTAAGAAAGATACCACCAACCTCATGGTCAATGGCTCATTTTTTAGGTATTTCATTTTTCATATTTGTGCTTTTAGTGTGTTTATATAGCCGACATTAACTTATCCTTATTCATTTATCAGAAAACAGGCAGAGCTAAGTGTGAAATTATGGTCAACAACCTTAGTGAGTCACTAAACAGTAAGTTACTAGATGGTAGAGATAAATCAATAATAGGGTGTTTGGAATACATTAGGGAGTACTTTTTGAAGATGATAGTCAATGTGCAAAAGGTCATAGATAAGTGTGTAGGTCCCTTAACCCCAATTGTAACATCCATTTATGATGTTATTAAGCGAGAAGCTAGTGATTATCGTGTTATTTAGAATGGGGTCGACAGTTACCAGTGTGAGGGGAACTAGAATGACAAATGTGTGGTGAATATAAGGTTAAGGACATGTACATGTAGGAGATGGAAGTTACCCGGTATTCCATGCAAACATGTTGTGGCAGCAATGTATAGCATGGCAAATGATGGTAGGGAGGTAGGTATGTGTGAGTATTGGGTACATTAGGCATTTAGCTAAAAACATGGAAGGAGACATACATCCATAAGATTACACCTGTTGCTTACAGTCAATTTTGGCCCAAGTGCACCATCCCTAGTATCTTATTGCCCCCACACAATCATGTTCCAATTGGCAGACCAAGGAAGAAGAGGAAAGTCAGCAAAGAAGAGACGGCTGAGAAAGCCTTAAAGGAAATTGTTAATACAAATATCGCCTCAATACTTTTCCAACCACTTTGAGTGCATATTTCCTACCTATGAGGAAATAGAAGCATCTTTGTGGACCAAATCTCCAAACACTCATGAAGAACTCAACACTCGCTTGGAAAGCCTCTATGCTTTCAAGCACATGATTGATTCTCATCTCACCCAAGCCATAGATTTCCAAACCGCAATGTACTCATCAATTGTAGGAAACCAAAATACCTCTCAACCATCTACCTTTGCTCCCGCTACAACCAATGTTTCATCCACCACCAATGACCCACCAACAACAAACCAAGTTCCACAACTACCACCTCTTCGCCATGATTGCATCATGTGTGAAAGAACCGCTCATATTAGTGAGAGATGCAACATCTTGGTACATGAGCTTCAAGATGAAATGCGGTTTATCCTTTGTTGATCCCAGTTGAGCTTAAACGATCTTGTATAGAAGTTAACTTGATTAAACACTTAAGCTAATATGCGGAATGTAAAAGCTTAACTTAAGAAGAATTATGATTCTCTTTCAACACTTCAATATTATTAATACGAGCACTCAACAATGCTAGGGTTTTACAACCTTGAAGTGAATAATAATACGTACATAAAATAACCCTAGGATCCTCCTTTTATAGACTAAGGAATCCTACTAGGTTTACAATACCTTTCTCTACACGATAAGAATATTCTAGATAAATATAATATTTACACAATCTATTCTATATTTATCTAAACCGTATACATCCTTATCACATTAGCAGTAGATTCTGTCAGCCGCATTTAACTTCAGCAGCACTTTGACATCAGCAGCAGAATCATTTCTACTAGCAGCAGTTTCACTCAGCAGCAGTTTCAGACCCAACAATCCTCCCCTAAACTTATTATTTATTTCTAAATAATTAAGTTTCTTCAAAGCACAATTAATCACTAGGAGGATGCTTCCAAACACTTCAACTCTTGAGCATTCAGTTGATCAAATATCTTCTTATAATTTGACAGCAAATTGAATGCTTGATCATCAGAATCATAGTCTTTCTGCAACTTAAGTGATTTGTCACCATTAACCATCTGATTGACAATATTCCGGTATCTTACCACTGGGTAATCCATTTCAGCTAGCATATACAAAGTAATTGGTCCAATATCTAACACATGAACTCCAGAATCTTGAAAGAGTCTCCATTTTCTTACTTTGTATTCTACTATCTCTGTCCATTCAGAATCATCCTTTGAAGGTTCAAACATAAGTTTAAGAGCTCTCCACATAACATTATCAGAAGAAGTTATGATATGATCAATTTTCTCTATCTCATACTTTTTACCATCAAACTTCTCAGCTCCAAACTTTGCCTTGTATAACTTCCACAAGTCTTCAACATCCTCTCTATGAAAGTAGTGTAACATCTGTTGAAATCTAAGAAACCTGTGAGTCTTACCATCAGATCTCTGGACATCATGAAATGCTCCAATGTTAGTATCATATCCTGTAGTTACTTTGATAATAGGATATTTGACTCCTAATGGTTTGGCATCAACTACTTCAGAATCTTCCATCTTGCCAACCATAGTGTAACCCTTCAATTGTTCTTTTTGATGTTCAGAAGGAATGTGATCAAGACCATGTTTAAACTTATCTCCTTCAGGCATAGAACTGCTTCCTTCTCCAATCTTTCTCTTCTTCTTTGCAAGTGACTTATGAATAACACCTTTTCTTTTACCACCATGCACAGAAGAAGTAGTATTTGCTGCATCAATATCAAGCTGTTTAACAACATCAGCTTCTTGAATATGCTCTGCTTCAGCTACTTTTTCAGGTACCAACTTCTTGTTCATCTGAGCAATTTGTTCCAAATCCTCAGCACATCCCATAGCATAAAATGTATCTGTTCTTCTCTTAGCTTGTTGATACAAGTCAAAAACTTCTTTGTCAGAATAAGCTTTCAACTGTACCAATGTCCATCCAGCCATATTCTTTAGATACCTTTCATATTCTTTTCTTTGTTGTTTAACAGTTGGACCTTTAAATATCTTTATCTTTCTTCTAGCAGTAGCATTTTCTTTTCTCTTCTTTGTAGTAAACTCACTGTACCAAGATTGCACATTAAAAGTTGGAACTTCATTTTCTTCAATCTTGATCAGCTTATTGAGTTCAATATCAGCAGCCATTCTGATCTTCTCACTTATCCATTCTTCATACCTCTTTAATCCTTCAGCCTCTTTCTTAGCTAACTGTTTTTCTTCCATATTAATCAACTCTTGTTCTTTAAGTGCAGCAGCTGTATCATGTTCAACTTGCAATGGCTTAGGCCAAGAATCAAAAGGTACATCAGTGAAATCAATCCCCTTATACATAATCCTTTCCTTTTCAACTTGCTTGCCCTTGCCTTTATCAGTAGAAGATGAAGAAATAACCTTCTTTTGTTGAGCAGCAGGTTCTTTAATAACAATCCCTTTTTCAGGTTTTCTAGGTTCTGATGATTTGATTGTTGTTGTAGTTTGTTGTGGTAGTGAAGGAGTTGATACTGGTGAAGTTTTCTTGCTCAATAATACCATGGCTTCAGTAGCAGCATTGTCACCAGACCCAGCAGCAGAGTCTTGTGCATCAGCAGATCCACTAGCAGCAGAGTTAGTAATTTCCTTAGCAGTAGATTCTTGAGCAGCAGAATCTTTAACAGCAGAGTCAAAACTTTTATCTTTCACCAAATCTCCCAACTTAATCAATGTTTCACCCATCAACCCTGTTGCCTTTACTAGTTGCTCAGGCTCCAAAGTTGTAAGTTGTTCTACCACCTTCTCTTGTGTAGCAATCACCTCTTCCATAACAACCTCATTCCCTGATTTATCAGCAACCACAAAATCTCCAGCATCCTGAGGACTTTCAGTATCCTGAGGATTTTCAGCATCCATATCACCAATCACTGGAACCTCCCCTGAAACCATTCCATCATTCAAACCCAAAGCACTATCAGCCTTTTTCAAATTTGCCTCCCCTGAACCCATTGCCTCTTCATTCCTCCCCTGTTTGGAAGCATCCTCTCCCAAGTGAGTAGAAGCATCAGGAGAACTAACAACCTGAGAAGTGCCCACTTTCTTCAATCTTTTCAAAGAGGTTGAAGATCTTGATTTCTGAAAGTTCTTAATCTGTTTTTGCAATTTGATAATAGTCTTGTCCTGATCAGCAACAACAGATGAAAGATTAAGAACTTTGTCCTCCAGTGTAGTACATTTCACCCGCAAGTTGGCACAAGTAACCATCAATTCCTGAATGAGTTGCATAATAGTCTCATCACTTCGACCTGTATTACCTGGTCCGAGAGGTGAATCATGGACATTGTCATCATGTACAAGATTTTCCGTCAATTCATTTGTCACTGGTCTGTCCTCATCACTTCGACCTGTGTAACCTGGTCCGAGAGGTGAATCTTGGGACATAAACTCAGTATCAAACCTAGTTTGATCAGCTGAGCCCCCTGTATTTGCCATTTGGCTAGGGTTACCATCCTGAGAATTTGATTCATAAGAATCATCATCTCTAGATGTTGCCTTGGTTTGGGTCTTAATGATGTTATCACTATCCTGCTCTGCTGCTAAGCTAGAAGCAGTAGTGAGAGCCCTTGCCAACATGTCCTCATCATCACCTAGGACAGCCTCATCTGGTACAGCCATACTAACACTATCCTGAGGAAGATCAGTGTTCTTTTTGGTGTTCCTACGGGTATAGAGTATTTTAGGTTGTGTAGCAAATGCACTAAAATTGGGTGTGTGATGGGAGTCAGTGGGATTTCCTGATCCTTCACCCTGATTATTTTGCACAAGTTGCACCATAAAAAGTGTAAGATTTGTATTTGTACCTGAAAAACCTTTTCCATGTTTAACCAAGAAAGTGAAAGTTTTAGAAACCAATTTTGGAGCATCATAAGTAGCAACATGGCCTCTAAACTTTGTAAGTTGTTTTTGAACAAAGAGTTGTATAAACCTTGGATAAAGTAAATATGAACCAGACTCTTTGATACTTTGAAACATCCTTTCCAAAATCATTTTTGAAAAATTGAATGGTTTGCCTTTGCTTAGGCATACCATTGTAGAAGCAATAGTAGTACTAAACTCATGCCATCCAGAAGTTTTAGGACTCAAACAATGAAGAAGAAGATGTATCAAAAACTTGTATTGAGGACAGAGGAGAGATTTTTGAAATTTTAAATTTGTATGTTTCCCCTCATATCCCAAATCTTTTAACCCTTTAAAAATAGCAGAATTGGCCAGGCAAGTGGTCTCTGTTTCATCATCTAAGAAAAGGATTTCTCTGATTAATGATTCAGATACACGAACCTTTTGTCCATCTACTAAGGCACTAACATGTTTTTCCCCATTCATAGTTTTGATTTTAGCGGTAAGCCAAAACTGTTTGATGTGGGAAGCAAATATAGTAGGATTCACAGTGAGTGCATACCTAAGAGAAGTAGCATTCAGAAATTTTACCATGTCTGTGAATTCTTCATTAACTGATTCAGCATCCAAAACGACCACACTGTTGTGTTGCTTTGCCCAGGTACGAAAGCAATCCATGAGTTAGGGTTTAGGGAAATTGGGGATAATTGATTTTGAGAGAAATAGAGTGTTAGGGTTTGTGATAACTTCAATTTGAAAGATGAGAAAACCAATTAGGAAGATCAATTTGGTTTTAAACTGATTGAAGAAGTTACACATACCACCCTCACACTTTCAACCGTAGCAGCACAATAACACTAGCAGCAGAGTTATATAACTAGCAGCAGAGTGAAATATCCAGCAGCAGAGTTGACAAAATAAGCTTGGTCAAAAAGTCAAGAATCCTCAGCATTCAATGCGATGATATTCCGTAATCCCTATAAAAATGGACTAAATCTTTTCCCTAAATTATCACAATCAAACCCTAATCGCAATCAAAACGCCAATCAACCAAATCAAAACTTCAATTAACCAAATCAAATCAGCCAATCATGAAATCAACACCCGAAATCATCAATATCTCTTCCGATTCATCATCTGAAGATGAAACCCCCTTTGAAACGTATGTGCCTCCCTTTCGTCCTCCTTATAATGGTTGTAGAACCAAGGAGCAAGCGAAGAAGAGAAAGCATGATCTCCCTGTCTTTAAAGATCTCCTCAGTTTGAATCAAACCCCAAGCACTTCTAGGGGTAAAGCTGTGATGTCCCCAAAATCTCCATCGTCTTCAGAGTCTGCAGAAGACACAGCTTGGATTCCTGTCAGGCAACTATCTCCAAGGGAGCTTGTTTCCCCTTTCATCTATACTTCATCAGATGAGGATGAGCCTCAAAATGAACCACCTTCTACTCCGGAGAGACCTCAGTCATCAAGGCCACGACCAAAGAAGTCCACCAAGACAAGGAAGACAAGGAAGACAAACTCTCCTCTTCCTAAGGAAAGAAAAATTGTTCTTGGCCTTCCATGCCCTAGGAAGTAGTACTTGTAGGCTTTAATTTCATCTTAGATTGTTGCACTCTTTTGTGGTTTCAGAAGTAGTTTTTATAATTTCTCTTTTGATGTATGAACTTCTGAACTTGATGAATGATGAATGACAGATGTTCTTCTTTTGTTGTCATAATATTGTAATTGCAAATCATCATTTAGACTTATTCCTGCACAATATGAGACCAAACACCACAAAACAAACAAACATATGCACTAGCAGTAGAGTTAGAATTAGCATCATAGTACATTCAATTACAAACATAAGCAGCAGAGTAACAAGCAGCACAATTCCTTTACAAACTTGTACAAAACAAAGAGATAAGTTTTTCAAAGATTTATCATACCAATGTTTGCAATTAAAAATTGAAACCTCCCCACATCAAAGTGTTTAGTGAGAAGATTAGCAAAATTGTTATCAGTATGAACTTTAACAATTTGAATCAACTTCTTTTCATAGCAATCCCTGATAAAGTGATGTCTTATCTCAATATGTTTTGTTTTAGAATGAAAAACAGGGTTTTTAATTATGCAAAGTGTGCTGTTGTTATCAATATGAATTTTGGTATTCATGAAATTGTACCCATAATCCAATAATTGATTCTGCATCCATAGAACTTGTCCACAACAACTTGAAGCAGCCACATACTCAGCTTCAGTTGTAGAATTTGCCACCACTATTTGCTTCTTGCATTGCCATGACACCAATCTGCTTCCTAGAAATTGACAACCCCCTGTTGTAGACTTTCTATCCAAAGAAGCTCCAGCATAGTCACTATCTGAATAGGAGACCAAATCAAATGGTGAATCCTTAGGATACCAAAGGCCCAATTTAGGTTGATGCCTCAGATATCTAAAAATTCTCTTCACTGCATTGAGATGTGATTCCTTGGGACACACTTGAAATCTTGCACAGGCACACACAGCAAACATGATATCAGGCCTTGATGATGTAAGATACATCAATGAGCCAATCATAGACCTGTACAAGTGTATATCCACTTCCTTTCCATATTCATCCTTCAGCAATGGTTTATTGGTGCCCATGGTAGTCTTGGCAGGTTTAGCATCTTCAAAACCAAATTTCTTCAAAATATCATTGACATACTTATCCTGACTGATAAATATACCATTTTCTTTCTGTGTAACTTGCAGACCTAAGAAGAAGGTGAGTTCACCCATTGAACTCATAGCAAACTTGTCCTTCATTAGCTTCTCAAAACTAACACACATAGCTTTGTTAGTAGACCCAAAGATAATATCATCAACATAGATTTGAACCAGCAGAATGTCATCCTTTTGTCTTTTGAGAAACAGAGTTTTATCAATCTTTCCTCTACTAAACCCAGATTCTAGCAAGTATGTTGACAAAGTGGCATACCAAGCTCTTGGAGCCTGATGTAAGCCATACATTGCTCTATTTACCTTGTAAACTTTGTCAGGATGATCAGGGTCTTCAAAGCTTGGTGGTTGAGACACATAAACCTCTTCTGTAATGGTCCCATACAGAAAAGCACTCTTTACATCCATTTGATACACTACAAAGTCTTTATATGAAGCATAAGCCAAGAATATTCTAATTGCTTCTATTCTTGCCACTGGAGCAAATACCTCATCATAATCAAGGCCTTCTTGTTGTGTGTATCCCTGTGCTACTAACCTTGCCTTGTTCCTTATGACAATTCCTCTCTCATCTCTTTTGCATCTGAAAACCCATTTTGTGCCAATTACTCTTTTTCATTTGGCAGTTCAACCAAAGTCCAAACTTCTTGCAGCTTAAATTGTAGAAGCTCATCTTGCATTGCTTCCACCCAACTTGCTTCTTGTAAGGCTTTGTAAGTATTCTTGGGTTCTATTTGAGAAAGAAAACATGCAAACAGGCAATTCTGAAGATCTTTATGACTATTTCTTTGATGCAGAGATCTGGCAAAGAAACTTTGATGTTGAAGATCTTTCAGTGCTTTAGTCATCTGCCTGGTTTGAATAGATGATTGTGGATCACTTAAGATTTGATCTTTGGGATGATCCTTGTGTACTCTTGTGGTAGTTGTAGGACTAACAGGAATATTGAGTTCCAAATTAGAGAAATCTGCAGCAGCTCCAAATAACTGACCATCAAGTGCATCATCATCTGTGTCACAGTAAATATTCTCAAGAGGAGGCATATTTGGATCATCAGGATAGATAGAATCAGCAATAGGTCTACCCTTAGAGTCCAAATTAGGAAACATTGAAGTAGCAGTAGAGTTAGTAGGCTTGGAAGCAGAATGTGGTGGAGCAGTATTTGTATCTTTTGGCCTAGCAGTAGAGTCTGATGAGTCAGCAGCAGAGTCTTCTGGTTTGGTAGGAGAGACATCAACACCTACTTTTTCTGTTTCAATAGGTATTTCAATACCTGCTTCAGTTTCCTTAGGTTTTTCGTGAGTAACAACATCTTCTTTATGACCTGGATCAGTCTGAAAGGGTAGAAAGGTAGGACCAACCTTCAGTTTCTCAACCAAAACAAATTCTTCTTGTGGCTTGTCAACACTGGCAATAACTGGTACATAGTTCATTGTTTTGGTAAGCATATCCACATTAAACAGCCATTCTGGTCCTTTTCCTTCAGGATTGGATGAGTTCTCAGAAAACTTAATATGCAAATTCTCCTCTGCATGTTTGGTTCTCTTGTTATATACTCTGAAAGCTTTACTAATCACAGAGTAACCAACCAAATTTCCTTCATCAGCTTTTTCATCAAATTTGCCTAGCTGATCCTTAGTGTTCAAAATGGTAACAGGACATCCAAATGGTTTGAGAAAATCAATCAGTGGCTTCTTTCCATGAAATAACTCATATGGAGTCTTATTATGAGGCTTGACTACCTTACTTCTGTTCTGCACAAAGCATGCAGTGTTTACAGCTTCAACCCAAAAAGGAATAGGTAGTTTTGAATCAGATAACATTGTTCTTGCAGCCTCAATAAGTGTCCTATTTCTTCTTTCAGCAACACCATTCTGTTGTGGAGTTCTTGCTACACTATACTGTCTAAGAATTCCTTTCCCCACACAGAATTGATTCATCACACTGTTCTTGAACTCAGTACCATTGTCACATCTGATTATCTTCACCTTGTGATTATACAGGTTTTCAACTCTTGTAATAAATGCCTTGAGTATTTCTGGAGTTTCATTTTTATTGGCTAGAAAGAATACCCAAGTGAACCTGCTAAAGTCATCAGTGACAACAAGACAATATGACTTCTTGTTCAAGCTTTTTACAAATACAGGCCCAAATAAGTCCATGTGCAGTAGGTGTAATGGCTCAGTATTTGTGTTCACAGTCTTGGACTTGAATGAAACTCTTTGTTGTTTACCCTTTTGACAGGCAACACAAGTTTCACAATTTTCAAAAGTCTTTGATGGCATTCCTCTGACCAGATTTCCTTTTACCAATTTGTTCATGGTCTTGTAGTTCAGATGTCCCAGCCTCCTATGCCATAATTTTGACTCATCAACAGTGGCCTTTGCAATTAGACAAGTTAAAGCCCTCTTAGGAACAATGTTCTTAATATGGTCACTGTATATATTCTCATTTCTAGGGACCTTCAAAAGCACAGACTTGTCATCTGGCAACTGATAGTCAGGAGAAAGGATCATACACTCAGTGTCTGTAAAAAGAACAAAGTTCTTTTTGTCACATATTTGTGAGACACTAAAGAGGTTAAACTTAAGTCCTTTCACAAGAAACACCTTCTCAAAGTCCAAATTTCCAGTTTTTAGAGTTCCTCTACCAACAATTTTTCCACCTTTTGGATCATTCCCAAAAGCAACATAACCACCATCAAAAGCCTCAAAGTCTTCAAGTTGAGACTCATCTCCTGTCATGTGTCCAGAACATCCACTGTCAACAATAACCATATCCTTAAGCTCATCCAGTAGATTGACCTGCACATGAAAAGTAGAGACATTAGTTCCTCTTGACGACCCAAGCCATTACTGACTTGGATCTGCCCTGTGCATCAACATAATCAAATTTCTTTAAATCACTTGATGCACTACTATTCTTGGAAACAGAATTTGAACTAATAGTTTTTGGTTTCCAAGTCCAGCAAGCTGAGGCCTTAACAGCATAAAAGTGATTACCAACAACTGTATTTGTTAAAACTTTTGGCCCAGAAGTAGAAAGTTTTGTACTAGCAGCAGGATGCTTACTAGCAGCAGAGTGCATACTAGCAGCAGAATGCTTACTAGTAGTAGAGCCAGTAGAAGAACCAGTTGTGGTTTTGAAAACACCATTTGTTTTAGCAGCATAAATAGATCTAGTTGCACCAGATCTCAATAAAACAGCTCTTGGAACCATGTTTCTATTAGGATGTGGGTGAGTTTGTTTAGTTACATATTTGTGATTCACCCTAGTGTATTGATTCCAAACAGGCTTTTGGTGTTCAGGACATCTAACAATCAAGTGGTCAAAGCTACCACACATATAACAAGCCTTCTTTTGTAATTGAAACTGATTACCTAATCTGTGTGAAACTAGGTTGTTGAAGTTTCTCTGGTTACCTCTAGGCTTATTATTGAACCTTTCCATCTGTTCTCTAGGTACCTCATTGTACTCTACCATTTTCCTAGAGATGTTATTTCCTAACACAGGTTTGACAAACTTAACCTGTTCAATTTTAGGTTTAAACTTTGTAGGAATTTCTTCCTTTTTCACACTTTGTTCTTGTTTAACCTGTTCCTCATCACTATCACTATCAGAGTACCAATCTTCTATAATAGGAGCTTCAGAAAATTTTCTAGCCTCAACCTTAGGTGTTTCATTAACACTTGTGCTACATTCACCTATAGGTTTTTCAATAGTTAGCTCACTAATGAATGATAGTTCTTTTCCTGGTGGAGCAAAAGCACTTTTGGCTGGAGGAGCCACTTCATTATACCCAATTCCACTACCTTTTCTCATCAAGTTATTCTCTATAGATTTATGAACCAAATCAGATGCATACTGTTGTTTTTGTACTCTTACTACATGTTTATCTTTTTCAGCAAGAGCTTCCTCTTTTTCTTTTTCAGCTTCTTCTAACTTATTTTTAAGAACTTCTACTTCACTGTTTTTCTTAAAAATTTCTATATCTCTGAGATTAAGTTGATCTACATATTCCTTCTCACACTCTTTGAGATATTCTAACCTCCTTTCAACATTTTGAATACCTACTTTGTAACCTAAGTTATCAAGTTTTAGGTGTTCAATTTCTCTATTTAAACTCTCATTCCTAGACTTAAGTTCTTCTATAGTGTCAGCACAAGATTTAAAAGAACACATAGATAAGTCTGAATCATTTGATACCTCAGAGTCAGATCCTGATGATGAACCATAGGCCATAAGTGCAAAGTTCTGCACCTTGGGTTGAGCAACAGCTACCAAAGAGAAATTTGGTTCTTCTTCAGCCATATCACTCCAATCATAATCTCCCAGTCCATCACAAGATACCAGTGCAGTCTTTGATTCTTCAGTAACCTTCTTTGCAGCATCAGCATTCTTCTTTGGAGCTCTACACTCTCTGGCAAAATGTCCCTTCCTGTTGTAATTGTAACACTCTATTTTTGATTTGTCAAAACCTGGACTGTCCTTAGCTTTATGCTTGACTTCTTTTCCAGTCTTCTTCAAAAACTTTCTTGCCCTCAAGGTCAACATAGCCATTTGCCATTTAAGATCAATTTCTTCAAGATCATCAGGATCAATATAATCCAGATCTTGATTAATGACATGTGACCTAATAGTAGTTGTGAGCTCAGCCAAGAATGCACACAAAGCAATATCACTGGTAGAGATCTTATCATTTGTACTAGCAGCAGATCCATCAGCAGTAGATACTCCATAAGCAGTAGAATGAGCAGCAGAGTGAGATTCTTGAGATCCTTTTCCTTTAGAGGATATAAAGGCAAGATTTTGAGTACCAGAAGATGAAGTAGAAGAGATAGATAGTTCTGATTCATACACTCTTAAATTGTTGTTGAGACTCTCCAACTTCATAGTTTCAAAATCAGGCTTATTCCTCCACACAACTGTGTGCATACTCCATTCAGGTGCAAGACTTCTAAGAAACTTTAGGTTTACATCTTCTTGTGGAACCACATAGCCAACAAGCTTTAGATGGCTAACCAGTTGGTTTAGCCTGTTGTATGTGCCAATTATCTTCTCTCCACTTTCAGAAGTAAAATTCTCAAACTGATGCTTCAGCATGTTCTTCCTTGATTTCTTAGTAGCATCATTCCCTCCAAACCTGAATTCAACAGCATCCATCAATTCTTTTCCAGATTCACAGTCATCAAAGTCCATTTGGAATTCATTAGGTATTCCCATTAAGAGAATACTATGTGCTTTGATTTCCATCTACCTTACTGTGTTGGCTTCAGCAGACTTAATTGGTATCTCTTTCCCAACAGCACTCTTCTCAGGTACAGAGTCACCATTAACAATCACATTCCACATGTTGAAATCAATCATGCGGATGTACTGTCTGATCCTTCTCTTCCAAAGCTCATACTCAGAAGGATTCAGCATGGGTACCCTTGAAGCAGTCACCATATGAGTTTCATCACCCATCTTAGCAGTTGATTTTGGAACAACAAACTCTTAAGAAACAAAATCTTCTTGATAATAACTTCTAGATCACAAGCTCTGATACCACTTGTTGATCCCAGTTGAGCTTAAACGATCTTGTATAGAAGTTAACTTGATTAAACACTTAAGCTAATATGCGGAATGTAAAAGCTTAACTTAAGAAGAATTATGATTCTCTTTCAACACTTCAATATTATTAATACGAGCACTCAACAATGCTAGGGTTTTACAACCTTGAAGTGAATAATAATACGTACATAAACTAACCCTAGGATCCTCCTTTTATAGACTAAGGAATCCTACTAGGTTTAGAATACCTTTCTCTACACGATAAGAATATTCTAGATAAATATAATATTTACATAATCTATTCTATATTTATCTAAACCGTATACATCCTTATCACATTATCAGTAGATTCTGTCAGCAGCATTTAACTTCAGCAGCACTTTGACATCAGCAGCAGAATCATTTCTACTAGCAGCAGTTTCAGACCCAACATCCTTAACCACAATTTGGAGCATCTTAACGCCATCTCTCACTTGCCTCAAGCTTAGAGCCTTATTAGGAAGATCAAATAATGGTAGAATCTCACCTAGGACTCTTTCCTTTTATAGATGTAGTTGTCATTTTCATTCCACCTTGTATGGGTTAACTTTTTCCAATAGTAGACTTTTTCAAGTCTTTAGGTTTGACTATTTTAAGTCAAAGGTTAAATTTTACTTGAAGTATAATGGTTCTACTTCTATATTTTGTTGGTCATTTTCTTTTGGTTGTTTATTACTTGATGATTGTTGTCATCAGATGAATGCTTATTCTCTTATATAATAATTAGTATTATATTCTCATACTTATTTCTACAACAAACTAACCTTTTCTTATAGGACCAAAATCCATGTATCCTCTCTTGGCACTCCATTTAGGGGGAGTTTGTCCAAGGGGGAGCATATGGCTTGACGCATTTCCGCTTCGTCACTCTTCTTTTTGTTTCGACAAAAAGGGGGAGATAGGATATATTTTACCAAATCAACTTCAATACATCATTTAAAATGACATATTCAAAAGTTGAAATAATCATGTTAAATATAATTTTTTAAAATGCTCAAAATCTATAATTATCCATGTGGAAAACTAGAAGGGGGGGTTGAATAGTTTTACGTCAATTTTATTTTCTAAAAACTTTGTTTGCAAAATAATCGATTCTAGTTTTATGTGAGATCAATAAATAACACTTATATATACTAATATCTACAAAATAAAATGACAACAATATAAGTAAATAAGTAAAGAGATAGAGATGGAAATATCGCACCACTAGACAAAGGATTTATAGTGGTTCGGCTACGAAGAACCTCTTCGCCCTACTCCACTCCCCGAGCACCTAACTCGAGAGTTTTCTTCACTATGTCAACAAGCTCCCTTATGGCAGAGAAAACCTTACACAACTTTTGCTTACACCAATTAACGACACTAAGCTAAATGTCGAGTCCTAATAGTAGCTAGAACCAATCTCACACCACTACACACCTTCTTCACAACTTATACACACATCTACTACTACACAACTTCACACAACTTCACTACTACTTTTTCACAACACTACTTCTTCTTCCCAACACAACTACTTCTATTCACAACTACTAACACACCTAGATCTATCTATTACACAACTTCTACACCTTTACAATATTCACAAGCCTACAATACTTCTTAACAAGATGTTGGAGGAGTATTCTTCTCTTGCACTTTGAATGATGAAGGATTGGATCACTTGAAACAAGAACTAATATGTTTATGATCAAAGGATTTAGGAAGATGATTTGAGAGAATTAGAACAGAAAGTTTTAGTGCAAAAGGTGAGGAATAATTTCAGATTTGACCCAGTATTTATAGGCAAAAGATTCTGACAGAGGAGCGTTTGCCGGCCCCCTTAAATCATGGCCGGCCCTCTTAAAATTATGGGGGCCACCCCTTATAATTAAGGGGGCCGCCAACTGTAATGGCCGGAATTTTTTGTCTTTTCTGGGGAAAGTTTATTTGGTGAAAATTTAACTGAATTTGGTTAAAATTTTGAATTCATTTATTTATTATGAAATAAACATTTTCCTCTAATTACCAAAAATATTTTTCTAAATATATAAAATGTTTATACCATTTTATATAATTTGTAATTAGTAAATAAACCTTCCTTTGATCATAAAATGTATTAGACAATTGTTTATTCATACCTTAAGTGAATTAGTTGGATGTAATGATATTTTGTCACTAAATACTTGTTTACGTAATGATTTTACGTTTAATGATTTTATATTTTGTGATCGTCAAAACATAGGGATATCGATAAATATTAATAACGTTTATACGCATTATTTATATCAACAATCTCCCCCTTTTTGATGATTACAAAATCTAAACTCATTAAATCAAAAATTGTTATATATGCAAGTATTTAGTGAGTTTATATCACTTCTCCCCCTTTTTGTGAACATCAAAAAGGTCTATTCTGACGTCGGATGAGCTCCCCCTTGATGCGTACTCCCCCTCGTTTTAAGGTTATAAGACAAATCGAGATATGGAATGCTTGCAAAAATATTTAAAGCACACAATATATATGATGCAATAAACTATATATATATATATATATATATATATATATATATATATATATATATATATATATATATAGAGCAAGGAAACATGTAAAAGACAAACAAAAATAAAATCTCAACAAGCATTCATTATTCATAAAATAGATTATGTTGGAAAACATAATCATTGTTACATAAGTATACATATATGATTTTCTTAGCAAACTACATTAGATAATACTATGTTGCCATCTTGAGGTCTCTTGGACTTGCTTGGAGATTTGAAGCATGGAGCATGGATTTAATGGAGGTAGACTTTTGTGGGAATTTTGTTTGGAGTAGTTGATGGAGGTGAGCTTGGAGCGGAAGAGTTGGATTGTCGTATTTGTGATGGTGGTGGTGAAGACCTTGTGAGGAGATACTCAATCCAAGTGAAGTGCTCATTGAGAGCGATGGTTTGTTTTTGGAGAAAAATACAACAAGGACAATTGTTGACATGATTCTCAAGTGGGACAATGTTTTTGGATGACGAGGATGGAGTGGTAGAGGGTTGTTGAACCAAATTGCGTTGAGCAAGATGTAAGGCAAGGAGAGCACTAAGCTCATGGGCTTCTTTTAGCTCCTCAGCGAACTTTTTATGTTCGGAGGAAGGCGATGATGGTGGAGTTGGGTTATTGTTGGGGATTGAGGTTTGGACATGTAACAAAGGATTCATGTCTTGATAAGAAGGATGGATGTGGTTTTGGGATTGAGTATGTTCCTCAAAAGGATCATTTGGAAGAATTGAGTGAGATGGATGTGGAGTATTGTTGGTGAGTGAGTTGTGAGGTTGTCATGTGGAGGTAAAGTGAAGGTATCATTTGGGTGAAGTGAATGTTTAGTTGTTGGTTGGTTGGAGACAACATCATTAATGGATGAGAATTTTTGACATGTATCAACTTTTCTTCTCCACACGGGTTTGACGGTGATTCTTGCACCTCTTGTAGGTTTGGTTCTTGGATGATTGGGGGAAGACATGATGGATTGAGTGATGATTAATGATGAATGAGGGTATTTATAGTGTGATGATTCGGTGTTTATGGAAGGATAAAATGTGGTGGATTTGATAGACAAAGAATGTTTGTGAATTTAGGGAAGTGGGGAATCAAAAGAGGGTGAAATGGGCTAAAAAGCAGAAAGCAAACATGGAACCTCGACCATCAGGTGGTCGGCCCCCTTAATTAATGGTCGGCCCCTTTAATTTTAAGGGGGCCGTCCGTTATAATTATAGGGGCCGCCCAATGTCTGGTTCCAGATTGCCAGAAGTGGTTTTTGGCAGAGATTTTTCCAGAAAGATGTTTGTTTGAGGTTTGGTTATGGGCAAGTCCATCTCTTTAGGCAACTAAACAAATATTATCTTGATGAAGTATGCATGGAAAGTATATATGTAGGAAACTAAGCATATAATATTGTTTCATGCAAAGACAATAATGTAAATATAGAAATAAGCAAGTCATGTAACATAAGGCAACAAATAAAGTATAAGGCCACTTAGTGAGGGAGAAACTAATGATGGAACAAATGTGACCAAGTGATACTTGATATTTTTCTAGTGTGTGCCTACATGCAACAAATGTAGAGATGCGATTGCTTCGACTCCTAATGCAAAGAAATACATGTATCCTAAGAAGCAATTCAAAAACTCCTTGATTCAATTTGCTTAGTCCTTGATTGCCAAGGATATATATTGGATTATATATTTTGACACTTCATGTGAACTCTTATGCATGATTTTAGAAAAACGTTTTTACCATTATTCAACAATGAGTTTTCCTAAACGTGAGAATGATTTCAAAATGAATTGAGGTTTTCTTTTGAAAATATATATGCAAAAACAAAATATCTCAATTCCTGATTTTTGTGCAAAACAGAATCCTAGACTCAGACTTGAAAAGAAAGAAAAGAAAAAAAAATTATGCTCAGATGGTCAGCCCCCTTAAAGTGAGCCCAGTCCCCTTAATTTTAAGGGGGGCGCCCTTATACATTTAAAGGGTCCGCCCATCTTATTAAAAAAAATTTACAAGAACATGAAATTTCATAAATAAACATTTAATCTATTTGTTCCATCATTCCTAATCCTAAACGCAAGTGGTTAAATAATTCACGCTTAAGGGGTTTAGTGAATATAGTGGCTATGTTATCTTCCGAGGCTACCTTTTCAATTGTTATATTTCCCTTTTGTACGTTATCCTTAAGAAAGTGATGTCATATTTCTATATGTTTAGTCCTAGAGTGTTGAACAGGATTCTTACTTAAATCTATGGCTCCTTTATTATCACACATTATAGGAATGTTTTCTAACCTAACGCCATAGTCTATGAGAGCTTGTTTCATCCATAGTGCTTGTTGACATGCCTTTCCAGCGCTTACATATTCAGCTTCGGTGGTCGAAATGGCAAGAGCTGTTTGCTTCTTGGAAAACCAAGACGTTAGGCAACATCCCGTAAACGTACAAATACCACTATTGCTTTTTCGATCCACGTAGTCTCCCGCATGATCCGAATCCGCATAGACAATAGTTTCTATATAGGACCCCTTAGGATACCATAATCCTAAGTGTATAGTGCCTTTAATGTATCGGAAGATACGCTTAACCGCTTCTAGGTGAGAGGTTTTGGGATCCTCTTGAAAGCGGGCACAAAGGCAAACACTAAACATGATGTCTGGTCTACTTGCCGTTAAGTATAGTAAACTACCTATCATTCCTCTATACTTAGTGTTATCTACGGACTCACCTTCTTCATCTCTTGTGAGTTTCACTTCCGTAGACATAGGTGTCTTAAGGGGTTTTGAGTCTTCTAGACCAAATTTCTTAAGCATTTCCTTAATGTATTTTGATTGGTTAAAAAAAACTCCATCTTTTAGTTGTTTTATTTGTAATCCTAGGAAGAAGTTTAGTTCACCCATCATGCTCATCTCAAACTCATCATGCATGATTTTGGCAAATTCATCACACATATCCTGACAAGTCGATCCAAATACGATGTCATCGACATATATTTGAACAATGATGATATTTGGGTCATTTCTTTTAGTGAAGAGAGTGTTATCTACCATTCCCATGGAATAATTATGCTCAACTAGGAAAGCTTTCAGTCTATCATACCAAGCCTTTGGAGCTTGCTTAAGACCATATAAAGCTTTCTTTAGTTTGTAAACATAATCAGGTTTTGCGAATTCAATGAATCCCGAAGGTTGTGCCACATAAACCTCCTCATTGATAAAACTGTTGAGGAATGCACTCTTCACATCCATTTGGTATAACTTAAAGTCTAGGGCGCATGCATAAGCTAAAAGGATTCTAATGGATTCTAATCTAGCTACAGGAGCATAGGTTTTGTCATAATCAATTCCTTCTTGTTGATTATAACCTTGGGTGACTAACCTAGCTTTATTCCTAGTTACTATTCCATTTTTATCTAATTTATTCCTAAATACCCACTTAGTTCCTATTATGGTCACATTCCTAGGATTTGAGACTAGTTCCCAAACATCATTTGTTTTGAATTGATTTAATTCTTCTTGCATAGCCATAATCCAACTTTCATCCTTTAAGGCTTCATTTATATTCTTAAGCTCAATTGTTGACACAAAACAAAAGAAGTTATTTTCATCTTGAGCTTGTGATCTAAGTGTTCTTTGATTTAGGTGACCTATAATGTTATCTAATGGATGTGACTTTGATTCTTTGACAGTTACAACTTCATTTTCTTCTAAAGTTTCTACTTCAAGATCATTAACTAAGGGTTTAGTTTTACTAACCTCAATAGCTTCTTCCTCTATAACATCATCATCTTCTAAGGGTAATGTTTTAGGTAGTGGAGGAGTTTCATCAAAGGTTACATTTAGGGATTCTTCTACTTTCATGGTATGTTTATTAAGAATTATATATGCCTTACTATTTTGAGAATATCCTAGAAAAACTCCTTCGTAAGCCTTAGGGTCGAACTTAGTGAGATAGTCTTTTGTATTAAGGATGAAGCATTTACTTCCGAATACTCTAAAGTAGCATATATTAGGTTTTCTACCTCTTAATAATTTATATGGAGTTTTTCCTAAGATTTGTCTAATAGAAACTCTATTAAGTATATATGTTGATGTATCTACGGCGTGACACCAAAATTTTTGTGGGATAGATTGTTCATTTAACATTGTTCTACTCATTTCTTGCAGAGACCTATTTTTTCTTTCTACTACCCCATTTGATTGCGGAGTACGTGGAGCGGAAAAGTTGTGAGATATTCCATTTTTATCACAAAATTTTCCGAATTGTACTTTGTTATCCAATTCCCTACCATGGTCCGTCCTAATTGAGACTATAGAGCATCCTAACTTATTTTGTATCATTTTACTAAATATCTCAAATTTTTCAAAGGCTTCGGTTTTTTCACTTAAGAACCTAGTCCACGTGTATCGTGAATAATCATCTACTATAACTAAGGTGTAACGATTGCCACCATAGCTCCGCACAGCGGATGGACCAAAAAGGTCCATATGAAGTAATTCTAAGCATCTAGTTGTGGATAACATATTTTTAGCTTTGTTACTAGCATGTGCTTGTTTTCCAATTTTACAAGCATCACAAAAGTGTTGATCATATCTTAGGCTAGGCAAGTTTCTAGCTAGTTTCTTAGAGGCTAAAGATTGTATTTGTTGCATGTTTGCGTGACCTAATCTCCTATGCCACAAAGTGGAGTTTTCATCTATAGTAGCTAGGCATATCTTATTTTCCGGTTTGTCTCCTAATTTCATAACATATATACCTCCTTTCCTAATTCCTATACCTATAACTTTCTTGTCCTAAATTATTTCACTATCTTTCTCGGTAAAGGTAACCTTACACTTATTATCACATATTTGGCCTATACTAAGCAAGTTATAAGTTACATTATCCACATGCTCGACATTTTTAATAGTTAGAGAGTCTTGAGAGATCGTACCTTTGCCTATGATTTTTCCACGACGATCACTACCAAAAACAACGTTACCTCCGTTATATGCCTTATATGTAGAAAATAGCATGCGATTCCCCGTCATGTGTCTTGAGCATCCACTATCCTTTATCCATTCATCGGGTTCCAAATCTACTCCTAGACATATTTCATCAGGTGCTTGAGCCACGAAACATTTGTGCTTCATTGTTTCGTCTTCGTCACTTGATATTCTTCTTCGGGTGGTTTTCTTTTTATCTTGTGCTTTTAGTCGCTTCTTAATAATGTTCTTGAATTCTTTAACGACCTTTGCATATTCTTCATCTTCACTTTCGGAACTATAATAATCATCATTATTATGTTTGATCGTTGACTTTGTACACCCTTCTTGTTTGCTCTTGGTATGACTCATGGGGTTTTCGTCATTATTACCTACACATGCAAAGTTTGAACTAGTAGCACTTGTACTCAATTCAACTAAATACTTATCTACTATACTTTCATTTTCAACTATTTTATATATAGAATTTTCTTTGGCTTGACATTTCTCTTGATGAAAATTTAAAAGACTTTTCCACATATCATTTGCCGTTTGACAAAAAATTATTCTTTCATATTCAATATTTGGTAAAGCTTTGTATATAATTATTTTAGCAATATCATTTTTATCAAGCACTACTTTGAAATAATTATCTTGTTTTTCTAAAGTGGTTTTTGTTGATTGAAAATCACCAATTGAAATAACATGCCAAAGATCATAATCTATTAATTTCACATAACTTTCGAATCGATTTTTCCATTCAAGAAAACTTGTATTTTCAAAATATGGTGGATTAAATGTCATGTTCCTTTCCAAATATTTTTTCGATTCCATAGACCGATTTCAAGTTTTAAAATACAATTTATTTTAAAAGTCTTGTTTAACGTAGCTCTGATGCCAATTGTGGAAAACTAGAAGGGGGGTTGAATAGTTTTACGTCAATTTTATTTTCTAAAAACTTTGTTTGCAAAATAATCGATTCTAGTTCTATGTGAGATCAATAAATAACACTTATATATACTAATATCTACGAAATAAAATGACAACAATATAAGTAAATAAGTAAAGAGATAGAGATGGAAAGATCGCACCACAAGACAAAGGATTTATAGTGGTTCGGCTACTAAGCACCTCTTCGCCCTACTCCACTCCCCGAGCACCTAACTCGAGAGTTTTCTTCACTATTTCAACAAGCTCCCTTATAGCGGAGAAAACCTTACACAACTTTTGTTTACACCAATTAACGACACTAAGCTAAATGTCGAGTCCTAATAGTAGCTAGAACCAATCTCACACCACTACACACCTTTTTCACAACTTATACACAACTCTACTACTACACAACTTCACACAACTTCACTACTACTTTTTCACAACACTACTTCTTCTTCTTCCCAACACAACTACTTCTATTCACAACTACTAACACACCTAGATCTATCTATTACACAACTTCTACACCTTTACAATATTCACAAGCCTACAATACTTCTTAACAAGATGTTGGAGGAGTATTCTTCTCTTGCACTTTGAATGGTGAAGGATTGGATCACTTGAAACAAGAACTAATATGTTTAAGATCAAAGGATTTAGGAAGATGATTTGAGAGAATTAGAACAGAAAGTTTTAGTGCAAAATGTGAGGAAAAATTTTAGATTTGAACCAGTATTTATAGGCAAAGATTCTGACAGAGAAGCATTTGCCGGCCCCCTTAAATCATGGCCGGCCCCCTTAAAATTATGAGGGCCGCCCCTTATAATTAAGGGGGTCGCCCACTGTAACGGCCTGAATTTTTTGTCTTTTCTGGGGAAAGTTTATTTGGTGAAAATTTAACTGAATTTGATTAAAAATTTGAATTCATTTATTTATTATGAAATAAACATTTTCCTCTAATTATCAAAAGTGTTTTTCTAAATATATAAAATGTTTATACCATTTTATATAATTTTTAATTAGTAAATAAACTTTCCTTTGATCATAAAATGTATTAGACAATTGTTTATTCATACCTTAAGTGAATTAGTTAGATGTAATGATATTTTTTCACTAAATACTTGTTTACGTAATGATTTTACGTTTAATGATTTTATATTTTGTGATCGTCAAAACATAGGGATATCGATAAATATTAATAACGTTTATATACATTATTTATATCAGCAATCTATTTGCGTAAAAATAAAATTTATGTTTTGTCATCAACAAAAAGGGGGAGATTGTTAATACAAATATCGCCTAAAAACGTTATTTATATTTTACGATCTTTCTTAGTTTTGTTAACTACAAAAGGTAATGTTTATTTTTAGCAAATCGTAAATATAGTTTAAAAGCCTTTTACTTAACTTCACTCAAACTACATTTACATGTTTTCACAAAGTGATTTCTAATCAAGTATACTTTAGTTTAAGTACATGTGTTAAAAATGTCTTATAAGTATATTTAGCAAGTTTTCTAAATAGTATGTCATATTAGGATATAAGCAAGCAAACTCCTTTTAGTAAATCATTCACTTGCTAAACATCTCAAATAAACATTTTTGAGTCTATACATAAACTCTTTTTACAAGTATACTTTCCTTTTAAGAATATCTAAAATTAGAAATCTAATGTATACTTACATCATCACTTGCATCACACATGTCCCTTCAAGGAAACATGTGTGTAAGAAACATGTTTTATTTTGTATAGATTCATACTCAAGATCTCAAAGTTGACTTTGTGAGATCTTGAGAATATTATGTTAGATTTTCTAATATCTTGTGCATGATTCTGTCAGGGCATTTGGCGGAACCCTCAGGGACAACGGATGGAACCAAAGTATTGGTTCCACCATATCCGTGGGTTGGTCTGAATGTTGGCCTAAAAATAGCAACCCACTCTTTGAGTTTTTCTCATCACTCACTATCATAATATACTGCATATACTTCATTTCTACTCAGTACACTTTCATCTTTGTGAGTCTTTCTTTGTAGCAAGAAGATCACGAACTTACAAGCTTCAACACAATGTTGCAAGACTTGTCAAGCATAACATAGTGTAAACTAGTCAAGTTTATACATCATTGTATCGTATCCATTTGTAGTGATCAGTTAGTATTTTAGTCCTCAAAATAATTAGAGTATCGTGAGTTGTTGTACCCTTGTAAAAGAACTATCAGGAGTGGTTGTACCCTTGTGAAAGAACTCGACATCTAGCTTAGTGTCGGAAATATTGTGTAAGCGACGTGTAAGGTTTTCTCCGCCGGATAAAGGAGCTTGTTGACTAGTGCAAGAAAACTCTCGAGTTGGATACTCGGGGCGTGGAGTAGGGCAAGGAAAAAGAGTCCTTGTAGCCGAACCACGATAAACAATCGTGTTATGGTTTGATCGTTTCTTACTTTTATTCTTGCATATTATTTATTGTTTGATAAGTCTTAATTGTCGATTACAGGTAAAAGTATTAAAAGAAAATCAACTTAAAACCGGTAAACTATTCAAACCCCCTTCTAGTTTTCCACAGAAATGATCAAGGGTGGGAAGCTTTCAAAAAAGGAAAAAATGTCACTTGTATCCAATGTGGTACAACAGGTCACAACAAAAGAGCATGTACAGGTCCAAGAAAGAAGAATGCAAAGGGAAAGGCAAGAGTTGAGGGTGTTGCAGACAGTGAAGCAACTGAAACTAATGCAGGACCAAGTCAATCAATGTGAAAAGGACCAAGTCAATCAATGGATTCACAATCAACCAAAGAGGTTGGTAGTTAGAAGAGAAAAAGTATCATAAAGGCTTCCAAACAAGCCGCAATTTGAATTGCTTTATGTATGAGTGAGATAAATGATTTCTTTAATTTTTATTGTTGTTTGTGAGTTTTAGATTAAGACAATTGTTATTTCTTAGGTTATGTCATGTTTGTTAGACCATGGTGATGAAGACAATTACTATGTCTTTAGATAATGATAGTTGCTAATTTTGTGGGTCTGTTATGTTTGTTAAAACAAATACATTGCATAATACTACAAACATACAACCAAATTTTTTTCAACTACCACAAAGGCACAAAGTTATTACATCAATTATATTGTTTCATCCTTAACTTGAGGAACACAAAAGACTTAACAAAGATGTCATTTCTTAGTGGCAAGCTGCCTTTTTCCATCTACAACTTCAACCTTCCATTTTCCTTTACTGTCATTCGTTGGCAGGGCTAGTATGCATTTAACATATAGTTTTTTATGTGGAACATTGTTTGCGCTAGAACATCTTTGAGCTCGAACCTTTTCTACAGGAACATTTTCTGATGGCCACATAAAGGTGCATCTTTCAATCCATTTAATATTCTCAACATCGAGTTCATCACTTGTAATTTCATAAGTGCTTGATGATACAATGTCATTGCTTGTATCATAATCATCACCGCTTGAGTATACCCATTCAAAGATTGGGCTTGAACAATTGACAGCTTCAACATTGACTTCGTCACTAGCTGATGATAAATATTCCTTGTATCAGAAGAATAAAAAAAATCCCTTCTGCAAACGTACAAAAAAATTAATACGCGTGAACTAACAAATACAAAAGTAGAGCAAAGGTATGAAACAATATATAAAGATTTTCAATGACAATTAAATAGGGTAACCTTTTTTTGCCATGGTTTTCAAATTCCAAATTAGTAAATAAGTTAGGTGAAGGGATTTGGGGGTCTGGTTCCATTATTTATTATATACGGGTTTTTTTTGCAAAAAAGGTCCCTAAACATGTAGCGGGTGTTCAATTAATGGTATGAAAGTCGTGTTATATAATAATAAAAAAGTAAAATGTGCTTGCAAAAAATGTCCCTCAACAGTATCGGTCTTAGCAGCATTAATTGTGTACTAGCAACATTAACCGTAGCAGTTTTAACAAAGTACATTAACGTAGTCAAGCACCGATGTAAATAACGATTATACTGAAACATTTTGGTAACATAATAGTTCATACTTAATGATTAAAACATTCAAATAACATAATAATGTAAAATATCATCTTACATCAGGTTAAATGAAATGAAACATTAGCGAATATATAAACTATTTTGAATATCTTTGTAAACATCAACAATTTTTTCACGGGTTTCTTCTATTTCTTGATTCCGAAGATCAACTTTGTTCTGATGCGCCAGTATGATCTCTTGATCTTCTTTGTTCTATTCTTCCAACCTCTTGATTCGGTTGTTGTAAAGTTCAACCAACGTTTTTTCAATTCCATATCTGCCAGAATGGCATTTGTCCCAAGTCTCTTGGGTTATGCCGAAGATTTTATATTTTTCAAGCATTGGAGGAAGAGAAGAATCCCTTGAACGTTTAGTTTTCTTTGAAGCAGGAATTGAAGATGAAGAAGCCATTGAAGTTCCAAACAAAAATAAAATATAAAATGAAAAGATGAAAGAAGTTGGTTGTAATTCCTTTGTATTTATAGGCACAGAAGAGTCACAACGTTTTACAATAACTATTTAAGAGTCACAACGTTTTCCAATATCTATTTAAGAGTCACAATGTTTTCCAGTATCTATTTAAGAGTCATAATTTCAATGGTTGTATCAGAAGAATCAACGAAAATCCTTCTGCAAACATACCAAAAAAAAATTGATAGGCATGAACTAACAAATACAAAAGTATATTAACAAAGGTATATATTCAGATTTTCAATGAAAATTAAATAGAGTAACCTTTTTTCACCATGGTTTTCAAAGTCCAATTTAGTAAATAAGTTTGGTGAGGGGATTTTGGGGTCTGGTTCCTCTATTTATTATATAGGGATTTTGTTTCAAAAAAGGTCCCTAAAACGCTCTCAAATCAAACCCTAACTTAATGTTGTTGGGGTTTCTACTACTGTAACCACCAAAACTTCAATTAATCGGTTTTCATAATTCAAAAACAATCTCAAATCAAACCCTATCTGACTTTTAATCATCAATTAACAAAAAGCCACCATCAATCACAACAATGTCAAATCTTTCTTTTGCCAACACTCACAACATGATTGCTTTTCTAAAAAAACCTAAAAAGTCTGAAGGTTTTACTGAGATCATTGATTTCTTAAAAGCAAGCACTTTAAGGTATGCATTAACAGTAAACCCTACTATATATATTTCTCACATGAAACAGTTTTGGTCTACTACTAAGGTCAAAACTATTAATGTGGAAGAACAAATTCATCCCCTTATAGATGGCCAAAAGATACGCGTTACTGAAGCATCTGTTAGGAGAGTTCTTCACCTGTCATATGCTAAATGAATTAAGTATCTTTCTAATTCTAAATTTTTTGAATAACTTAAACAGATAAGATATGAGGGGAAAATGATTCTTTAAAGTTTTTCAAAGGACTCTTCTCCCTACAGTGGATATTCTTAATCCATACTATCTTACATTGTTTGAGTCCTAAAACAACTTCATGCAATGAGTTTGGCACTAATATGGCATTTGCTATAATTTGCTTGGCTACCAACAAGAAGTTCAATTTTTCAAATTTTTTTTTGTAGTATGGTTAAGAACTTGGGTAAATCAGCAATCAAATATTACATGTATCCAAGGTTTATACAACTACTTATGGATACATAATTTACTGAAAAGAAAATTCATCAAAGAACTTATGTTGTACCCTCTCATTCTAAAATGATTTTTGCTAACATGAAGAGGGTGGGAAAAGACTTTTCAGAAAAACAAACACCATTGTTTCAAGCAATGTTGGTACAAAGTCAAAAGACCTATACACATAGGATATCACACCAAGAGGGCACTGAGCTACCTCATACTAGTGCTAGTATGGCTGCAGATGAGGCTATCGTTGAGGAGGATGATGATAGATTGGAAAGGGCTGCCACTACTGCTGCTAGATTAGAAGTAGAGCAGGACAGTGGTAACAACAATAAGACCCAATCAAAGTGTTAGGAATACGTTTATTCATATGAAGACTCGATCACCCCGAGTATAGTTTTGCATTTGTAGCTCGTAGTATTAATCATATTAGTTAGTACGAAGTTTAATATTAGTTAGTATTTGTGGAGTCGGGTCGGGTCTTTACCCACTGTCAGCTCGATCCACAGCCCGTTTTAAGGGGCGTTTACTTCCTTGTATAAATACCCCTCTCCACTAGTGGAGGGGGTTGGACCTTTCATTGCAATCTAACCTTTCACAAGTTTTTCTCTCAAAGGCTCCCATCTCCTTTCTCTCATCTCTCTAAGTTTTCTTCTACTAATTCGATCCATACTACAAAATTCCATACGTGTATATCATTATGAGTACCATACAATTGGTATCAAGAGCCATGGTTTCATCCTAGGATTGTTGGTGCTCGAATTTGTGGATTGGTTTTCTTGTGTTTGCTTTGGTTCGAATAGTACTTGTAGTAAACATATTGGTTTGATCTCATTTGGGGTAAAAGTTGTGTTATTCTTGTACTTTCTTGATTAGTTGAGTTACAATTACTTAGGTTTGCATTTGGAGTGGTTAAATCATTCATTTGTTGGGTGTTTTCTGAAATTCGTGGTGTTTTTCTTCCTAGCGAGTTGCCTCTCGGAGTTCTTTTCTTCCTAGCGAGTTGCTGTTTGTTCATAGCGAGTTGGACAATTTGGGAAGCGAGTTGGTCATTTTCTGTTAGTGAGTTGCTTGTTTACCATTTTGGGTTAAAAGGACAAACCGCTAGATAGTGACAGTTTTGTCTCTTTTGGTAGCGAGTTGTCAGACTTTGGATTTTTGTGGTTCTAGCGAGTTGCTGTTAGTGAGTTGATTACCAGCGAGTTACTAAACTAACGAGTTGAGTTTTAGCGAGTTGGCATTCAGCGAGTTGGTCTTTAGCGAGTTGGCACTTTAGCGAGTTGATACTTTAGCGAGTTGGTCATCTAGCGAGTTGGCCATCTAGTGATTTGCTTATTATAGAGAGTTGATATATAGCGAGTTGGTCATCTAGAGATTTGGCCTGTAGCGATTTGCCAAAGTTGCAGTTGACCAAATTTGACTTTTTACGGCAAAACTTCAAATGGCCATAACTTTTAAACCATAATTCCGTTTTCAGCGAAATACCTGTCAAAACGACCGTGAGACCGAGGAGAATGACACGCTGAATCGATAAGTGAAGTTTCAAGGCCCAAAATTGCTCCGGAGTGAAGTTATTGAGGTTTTAAGTTTTTCAGACCAAAATTTCACTGTAACAACTTGCATTAACCAAACCAAATCACAACTAAACAACATATCTTTGCCCATCAAACGATCATCACACAATCTCTAATCATTGTGCCAATCCAACAGTCATCATAACACATATCAAGCATCATTGTTTCTCGGTTTTAATCATAGACGTATAAAGTCCCGTGCACAATCACATCATGTCTACTACTTCAGACTCTGTCAGATCTGAGGTACTCAGATTGTACGAAATGATTAAACATAAGATTCCTAATAATGGACAACCGATAAACGTGTTTGATTATGTGAGTGCCAATTGGAATTCTTTGTGCTCAAATTCACAATAGAGAGTAAGTGAACAGCCACAACAAGTGCCTCAAGATGCAAAGGAAAGATGCATAGAAGGCTTTTGGCAACTTCGTTCACACCTTTCGATACTTTCTAAGGGAACTAGCTTCAAGATGGGATTCGAACGTGCATTTGCAATACTCTTTGGTCAAGATGTTCAGACTTTCATAGGCACAATGATTCTTAACTTAGATAAACTACAAAAACAACTTGACCAAGGAGAATCTTCCAAATTGGATCCTTGGCTGCCCTTTGTGTGATCAACGAACAACTCCAAGTGTTCATCGATTCAAAATTCACTGTAAATTATGACTACGATAGTCATATGACGAAAAAGTGTTTTGCTGATCACACGGGAATCGAGGTTGACATGTTCATAGTTACACTACTCCAACTCATTGGTAATGTTAAGAAGTACATTGAGGAGAGAGCACAAGACAAACCTAAGTGTGACATCAAGATGAATGAAAGTCGGGTGCAATCAAGAGATATCAATTTGGATTCGGGTAAAGCATCAGATGTTGGGTCAGTTGTCATCGATGGCAGAGGATCAGAGACTAATAAGCTTGACACTACCAACAATTCAATGACTCTTGTTGCACATGATGTAGAAGAAAATATCAGACTGGTAAATGAACAAGTGTCATGTGCTAAGGTACTCGAACTATATGACATGGTTGATGAACAAAAGATTCCTAACAAAGTTCAACCTACAAACGATGTCGATTCAGATGTTGTGAACATGGGAAATAACAATGTTGACCCATGTGAAAAACATGTGAAACACAACGAAGTGTCCGTTGAACCTTGTTGTGCATCTTCTGTTCTAAATGATGATTATGTGTTGCATGAGAATACTGCATTTATCCCTGATGACTCATTGACCACTAGACTTAATACCCTTAAAGATCAGGTGACCATATATGAACATCGTGCAAAGTTTGAGCTAACCGAACGAGAGCAGAAAATGGATTGGCAGATGCGTGCCTATGTATCAGAACATAACAAAAAGGAAGAAACATTAAAAAGGGAGTTAGAATCTTTGAAAAAACAACTTGATCAGTCTGTTAAACAAAAACAGGAGATACAGAAAAGTATGATCACGTAAAAACTGGATTTTCATAAAAAGGAAACAAAAACTCTTAAATGATTTTTCTTGCCTTAAAACGTTAAAGAATAAGCTCGAAGACAAATTGTACACGCAAGGCCAAACCATTCAAACTGCTCAAATGATACAAAAACATAGGAAGTTAAGTAATAAAGACATAGACAAACCTAAGACAAACTTCCTTAGAAACGGTATAGGTGCTCAGCCTGCGTTATATGATGCAAATATTATGCTTGAGCCTGATCATGCCCCTCCTGATGTGAGATCCTATGATGAGATTAATGAGATTGAAGATAAAACTAGGGAAAAACTTGCTGAGAAATTAAAGGATCCCCTGTGCACTGCTAATAATCTCGTGTTTCACTACGACTACGCTGATGATAATCATTCAGCCATCTTTGTCCCTCAAAAGAAAATTCTCCCTGAACAAATTTGTTGGAATATTGACTTAGAAAAAATGAAAGCAGAAAGAATAGTGGGAGAAACACGTACAATTTTTAAGGTAGCTGACCCAACTCTTTATCCTCTACACACACCCAAGCACCTTGTACCATTAACTCTTCCCACACAGTGTAATACTCTAATTGGATTATATGTTCTATGTCAACTGTTTAATGATTTTGAGAAAACATGTAAGAAGAGAATTACACCAACGGGGATTACTGAAGGGGAAAGGGGATTTAAACAAACAAAATAGTGTTACTTAACTGAGGTCATTCCATTTTTCAATCTTCTCAAAGAACATTTTGAGGGTCTTCAAAAAACAATTAATAATAATGTGACTGAAATGAAAAAGGTCTTCAAAAATGTGGAAAATGAGGGAAAACAATTGGCAATTGATCTTAAACACAGTGAAGTTGACAGAAAGCATATTCTTATCATGGATGAAAACTTGATTGCTAATTGCATTGCACAAGATATATTTTATATTGTCACTGGTTCTGCATTTTCTGCTAGTCAATTTCATGAGATGACTATTGCATTGAATGTTTTCCAGAATCGTGTGGTTGAGCTTGAGGAGGAGAATTTAAAATTGCATGAGAAAATTCAAAACGACGACCATGATAACATGGTCAGGCATTTGTCAAAACTAGAGGTTGATAATCTTAATTTTCAATTAAAGTGTCAACATTTAGAAGAAAGAATTAAAATCTCAAGTGCCAAGACATCTTCGGATGCTCCTGAATTTGATGCATATTTTGAATTAGCCAAACGTGATAAAAAGATTCAAGCTCACACTAACACAATTCGGAAACTGAGGGTTCAAATTGCCCAATTGAAGTCTAACATGTGTGATGTGACTGGCACCCAAAAACCACAGTCTATAGATTCTCAGAATTTTCAATTTCAAGATACCATCAATAAATTGTAACATGAAAATGATTGATTTTGTGCTGAAAATTCGAAAGTTAAACAACATTACAAAGAGTTATATGATTCAATTAAGATCACACGTGATATAAACAATGAAAATATAACTTCTTTGCTTAAAGATATTGAGAATCTAAAGACTCAGGTGAAAGGGAAAATGCCAATCATCACTTGTGATAATGTTGTTAAAAAGGTTTCTGCTTGTAAGAAGTACGCAATTGATGCTGTGAATATTCCTCTTCCCCTTAGGAATAATAAGTTAATTCATAGAGACTATCTTAAACATCTTAAGGAGTGCCTTGACTTGCTTCGTGAAACCATTGAAGAGGATAGGATAGCAAAACCACTTGATGATGCTATTGTAGTGCCTGCTTTCTCACTAATAGATCTGAGGAACTCTTAGAATATGTTATTGGTACATGTCCTAAAATTGATAGCAAGCGAGATAGGTCTACTGCATCATCATCTATGACTAAGAACAAGCATGTTACCTTTGAGGTACCCTTGGAAACTTCAGATATCAACACATCAAAACATGTTCAGCAACCGGAAGTGAAAAGACTAAAATTCCCATTAGTCCGTCTACAGGAGTAAATAGTAACACTAAAGCTAGAGAGTCTAAACCAAGGAGAAATAGAAGGAATTATAGGACTTCACCTGCTAAAAGTGTTCCTAAAAAGAAAGTAGACGACCACATGAGGAACATTAAGTCCAACTTGAGCAAAATGAGTCATAATTCAAAACCTAATTCACTTTGCAAAACATGTAATGAATGTTTAATTTTGAGTAATCATGATAAATGTGTTGAGAAATTTCTGAAGTCATTTAACAAACCCCCAGTTATGAAAGTTTGGAGCTAAACAAATTATGCAAGTTTGGAAAGCAACAGGAAAACTGTTTACCAATGTTGGTTATCAATGGAAGCCCACTGGAAGGAAATTCACTTTAGGAGAACAGTGCCCTTTAACTAGGATAACTAATTCTAAAGTAGTGCCTATTAAGGAATGGAAGCCAACTGGTAGAACTTTCCCTTTGGAGACCCAATGTCCTTTATCTAGGCCCATTACATCTACTAGTGAAATTTCCACCATTGAAACGAATGCACCTAAGGTCTTAGTGGCTCTAGAACTTGTTTGCACTAACCAACTGGAACCCAACTCAAATTTTCTGCTCTCGTCTATTTTCAAATGCAGGTCGTACATTTCATCCTTTGGTATTTGGACTCAGGCTGCTCAAAACATATGCTTGGGGATCGCTCAGGGCTCGAGAATTTCGTGAACAAGGTTATCGGGACAGTTAGATTCGGGAACTACCATTTTGGGGTAATTATGGGTTATGAAGATTATGTTTCTGGTGACAGCGAATTTCCTAGGTGTACTACGTGGAAGGACTTGGGCATAATCTGTTCTCTGTTGGTCAATACTTTGATTCTAATCTTGAAGTTGCCTTCAGAAAATACACATGCTTCGTCTGAGAATTAGATGGTATTGATCTTCTTAAAGACAGTCATGGCACAAATCTATACACCTGTTCTATCGAAGACATGATGCGGTCCTCTCCTATTTTGCCTTCTCTCAAAGGCCTCAAAGAACAAATCATGGCTATGGCAACAAAGTTTTAATCACTTGAACTTTGGTACCATCAATGATCTTGCTCGCAATGATCTTGTATGAGATCTACCCAGATTAAAGTTCGAAAAAGAACATCTTCCTTCGGCTTGTCAACTGGGTAAACGAAAGAAGCATACTCACAAACCTAAAATTGTCAACACCAACATGGAAGTTCTTTAAACCCTTCACATGGACCTAGGCAGACCAATGAGTGTGAAGAGTATAAATGGAAAGTAATATGTACTCGTTGTTGTCGACGAATACTCTCGGTTTACATGGGTAAAGTTTTGGATAACCAAGGACGAGACTCCATAAGTTATCATAAAACGCATCAAACAACTGCTAGAAAGACTCAACAAAACCGTCAGAATCATCCGGTCAAACAATGGAACGGAGTTTATCAACAAACAACTCGTTCAATTTTATGAATGTACTGGCTTCACCCACCAGAAAAGTGTTCCATGCTGTTAGCCTCGCTTTTTTATAAAGATAAGTCACACAAGTGAATTGGACTAGATTAGAAACTACAAGGACTACTATTGTCAAGTAGACAAACATGTAATATTAGGAGCCTATAAATGCCCCTCATGACTCTCCATGAGGGGTGTGGGAAAGTGTGTAAAGTTTCACTTCATTTCATATTTAATAAACACATAGTTCTTCACCTTTCTCTCTCTACTTTCTCTCTCCAGAAATAACCATGGTTTTCACATATTATGATCAACCTCGACCTCCAGAACCTGTTTCTTGGTCATAACACATGCACTCCTCAGTAGAATGGAGTTTTTGAAAGATGAAACTGTTCTCTTGTAGAAGCTGCATGAACCATGCTAATATTCTCCAAGGCACCGATGTTCCTATGGGCGGAAGCCATTGCTACAGCTTGTTACACCCAAAATCGATACTTGATACATACTCTTCACAAAAAAACTCCATATGAGCTGATACATGGCAAGAAACCAGATCTCTCCTTTCTATTTGTGTTTGGTGCTTTATGCTACCCTACAAAATGACAGTCAAGATCTGGGAATGTTAAAAGCTAAAGTTGGTATTGGATTCTTCATTGGTTATGCTCTAGATAGTAAGGGATACCAAATCTACAACAAACGAACCCGATAAATCCTGGAAACCATTCACGTCACATTCGTTGAGCTGACTGAGCATACGGCTCCTGTACACATCAGTGCAAGACCCGCGTCTAAACTTTTGTCTCCTGAACCAATCAGTTCAGTTCTTGTAAAGCATCCCACTCCTACAGTACCTTATGTACCAACTACAATTGAGATTTTGAAGATCTTGTTTGTCCCAATGATTGATGAATACTTTGAGTCACCTACTGATGATACACTGACACCACCAGCTGCCGCTGTTCCAGTTCTGTACAACTCAAATGGTCCATTAGTGTCTACTTGAATTGATCAAGATGCTCAATCTGCAAGTTATTCACCATCATAGTCAAATCTTCAATCTCTTTCAGTACATCAAGGCAATGCAGTTGATAATTCTTTTGAAGCTAATTCATTTGCTCCTCCTAATAAGGCTTCGTTCGATAACATATTTGCTCCTGAACCTTCATCTGAGGCATCTTCTTCAGGAGATCTTAACATGGCTACATCAGTTCCCTACCTTCAACCACATGAGCATCTCTGATAATGGACCAATTATCATCCGATTGAGAAAGTTATTGGGAATCCTTCTCAACCAGTGTCCACACGAAGGCTACTTGCCACATATGCCTTGTGGTGCTTTTATAATTCCATACTAACCAAAGTCGAACCCAAAGATTTCATGACTGATGTCTCTAAAGACTGTTGGTTTAATGCGATGCAAGAAGAAGTTCATAAGTTCGATCGACTTCAAGTATGGAATTGGTACTACCTCTAGACTGTTTAATGACCATTGCTCTTAAGTGGATCTTTAAAGTGAAACTTGATGAGCATGATGTCGTTCTAATAAATAGGCAAGGATTGTTGCTAAGAGATATCGTCTTAAGGAAAGCGTTGATTTCGAGGAATCTTTCGCTCTGGTTGTTCGTATTGAAGCTATTTGAATATTTCTCGTCGATGCTGCAAGTCAGAACATGACGGTCTATCAAATGGATGTGAAATTGCATTTCTAAATAGCGAGCTGAATGAAGTTCTTTATTTCAGTCAACCGGAAAGAATTTGTATATCTGGATCGTCCTACCCATGTATATCGTTTGAAAAGGGCTCTCTATAGCCTAAAGCAGGCGCCTATGGCATGGTTCGATGCATTGTCAAAGTTTCTCCTGGCAACCGGACTCTCCAAAGGTGTGGTGGGACAAGTTGAGAAAGGGGTAGTGGAACTTTACTTCGTGAGGACAGAATTTCAGCTGGCGGATTTCTTCACTAAGTCTCTCTCAAGAGAACGATTTCAATTTATTCTCCAGCGCCTTGGAATGAAAAGTATTTTGCTAGAATCACTCATATGGTTTCAGGAAGAGAATGAGGAGTAATGGGTTTTGCTTCACATATCCTTTGTACATAGTTTCAAAACATAAAGAAAACAGAAAAAATATAAAACCTACAAAAACCATAAAAATCATAAAATCATAAAATCTAAAAATATTCTTCTCTCGACATGTCTCTTGTGTAATCAATATTATGTACGTTTCTAGAAATGTCATTCAATAATGACACGGAAACATACATATGCTTGAGCAAGAATTTTTCTTTTAAATAATGTTTTTTCTAAAACATGTCGCTTTTAAAAATATTCTTTCAAAATGGCTTGCAGTTATTTCAGACTGTAACCCGGATTTTATCTTACGGTTTGCTATTACTTCAGATAGCAACCGTTGTTCCTAACAAAGGCATGAATTACTTCATATTCGTGCCTTTCCGATCTAATGTACATTTAAGTGCATCATTTCTGGTAAAAGAATAGAAGTCTTCTTTATATCACGAATACTCTCCCTTCAATGCTTCTTCGGGAAAGTATTTGTTCTAAACTTGGTGGTATCATGATTTTTTGAAAATCAAAAAAACTTGAAATTTGTTTAACATTTTCCACTCAATCGATGATGAAGGATTAATCTTTTGTGTCATCGATTGAGGGGGAGAATGATTTCAAAAATTCCATATCATCAAAACAAGATCTTTGTGCATAAATACAGTAATAAAATTTGACTGTTATGTGTTAGTATATGAATATTTCCTGAGTTTATTGTTAAACTCTAAATCATTTATAAACTCATCATTTCTAACACATAACATGCTCCCTCAAGGATTGAGGGGGAGTAAATGTAACATCTCATAATCAGTCATTCTTAAATCTGACTACATCGTTCTCCCAAAATCTTTAAACTTATTTAAATCACTTGGGATCACAAATCTCAAATGGTTTGAAATTTTTGATCGGGGGAGAAAATGTGATTTAAATATGAGATCTGATTAAAAGGTGATGTTTTTGGACTTAAAGATAAGCTCTCCCATATGTGCTAAAACTTTTTGTATATCAACACACATATTGAGGGGGAGCAATTGGTTTGTGAAAAAGGATCCTTGCATCTTATGTGAGTGCATCTCAGACTTGACTCATGAATTGATGAAACACAACTGTCTGTTTGTCGAAAGGTTTTATCTAAGTAGAAAGTACCGTTTCGAGAAACTCTTCTTAGATGTGTACTTTGACGAGTCTAACTTCCTTATTAAGGAATGTTAACAATTTCAAGTTAATTATTAGGGCTAGTTATTACCTAAAAGCTGATAATGGATCCCTTTAACTAAGCAACGTAAATGTGTCTCTCGGGTATATGTCTATTAAGAGTGGATCAATTCAAAAGGTGCAGCTCATCCCGACATGTGCAAATTTCTATCCAAAATCCATGTGCACATGTTAAGGGGGAGCATTTGAAAATTATAAAACTCTCAACGTGTGAACTAAATGTGTTTCCTTATCATAAACACGTTGTGAGAATTTTCTATGATTTGGTTTATGGCAACATATGATAGTCATGAAGTTATAAGGTGGCTAAGGTTAGGAAAACCGTCCTATTATCCGCCAGAGCCGGAGGGATCTACCCATGGACAATACCAAGTAGATAGCATTAGAAAGTCCGTAGGTATGATTATGAAAAAAGGAGAAATGTGAGAATGGAAAAAGAAGAGGTTGAAGAATTAAAAAGAAATGTAATGAGAAAGGGTGAAAAGAAATAGCCCTCCAATTATTCAACCTTAGGGCAGAAACCGGGTTCAATTCATATACTACTGGTGTTTACTAAGGTAACATCGGTATTGAAGACAAGACGTCATAGACCAAGTGACGCACTGCACTAAACCTTCTAGCCACTCAAGTTCTCTTAAAAGAACTTGTTTCATTCTCACGGGGAACCAGTGTAATCTATCAACTTATCTCTTAGAGATGGTTGATATTGAAGAAGGAGACCTCTCCCTAATCTCCACATAGGAAAACCAAATGCACTTATTGAGTCTAGAGCCTCGAGATGCATACAAAGATCTCATAGGAACACGTGCTACTTCTACCCTGGTTGTTCAACATTAAGGATACCAGTGGTAACCTTATGAGTCCTACGCAGATCTTAGCAATCTGCCAGAACATTTATGATGGAAGTTGCTAATGTAACTCCTAGTGATTGAATGGAAATTCCTACCAGGGTCAACATCAAGCAGCCCTAGAAGCAGGTCACTTAGATAATTCCTTGTGGATTACGCTTAGTTGTCACAGCGGTTATAAATGGTCAACAGTCATGGAGTGATCTCCAGCGACTCACCCAATCGTTGATCTACTTAGGTAGGTCGTGTAAATCCTCTCAGGGTTTGCCAATTGGGAACGGTCTTGGTAAGGGTTAGAAGGAGTCTTCACACTATGCTGTTGACGATCTCTAATTCCAAACCTATAAGTACCAGAAGATTTGTTGCTAACTGTTTGCTTGCAGGATTTCTAACAGTTGCAGTCGATTGCTGAAAAGATGCTGATCCATCACCACATGCTCGCACTTCAACATCACAATCTAAGAAATCATGATCATTGATTGGGCCTCATCTATGCTTTCACAACTCTGATGCAGAAGATCATGATCCGGAAAAGTGTGAGCATGTCAACACAAAGATGTTCAAATCACATGGTGACTTAATTACTCAAAGATGACTTTCGGACACTCATTTGGATGATGATCACGAAGTAATGCCCAAAGATCATCCAACGCATTGAACAAGTCATCTAGAGCTTGCTGCTAAAAGTACAAAGATCACGACAATGAAGAATCAAAAGGCTACGAGCTACAAAGTTATCTTCAAAGATCATAATGTTATGATTCAATATGTATTTTCCGGGGTGACCTCCCTTAGGGGGAGATTGTTAGGAATACGTTTATTAATATGAAGACTCGGTCACCCCGAGTATAGTTTAGCATTTGTAGCTCGTAGTATTAATCGTATTAGTTAGTACGAAGTTTAATATTAGTTAGTATTTGTGGAGTCGGGTTGGGTCTTTACCCACTGTCAGCTCGATCCACAACCCGTTTTAAGGGGCGTTTACTTCCTTGTATAAATACCCCTCTCCACTAGTGGAGGGGGTTCGACCTTTCATTGCAATCTAACCTTTCACAAGTTTTTCTCTCAAAGGCTCCCATCTCCTTTCTCTCTCTAACATCTCTCTAAGTTTTCTTCTACTAATTCGATCCATACTACACAATTCCATACGTGTATATCATTATGAGTATTACATACAAAGGCAGCATCTAATAGATCAAGTTCCCATGGAACTGATTCAGGTGATGGAATCCCCAGGCGCCAAGAAACCAAGGGGAGCTCAGATGCGGGTACTATGAAAGTTATACAGGAATTGATGGATACATGTACCAAATTGTCAAAGGAGGCTGTTGATCTCAAAAAGACTACATCTTCTCAAAATGATGAAATCAAAGGGTTGAAGCAAAGAGTTAGATATCTTCAAAGGAGCAGAGGTCAAGAACACATAAGCTAAAAAGGTTACATAAAATTGTTGTTGCTGCTAGGGTTGAATCTTCTTCTAATGCTGCTAGTTTAGGGGAGGATGCCTCCAAACAGGGGATGAATGAAAGAAAAGTTTCAGGGGAGGACCAAGAGATGGTTGATGGGAAAACTGGAGTAAATGATGAACATGAACAGTTAATTGATGAGGGTAATTACTTAAATGTTGAAGAAATTGTTGCTGAGGTTGAACATGACAATGGAATGGTTGCTGGTGAAGTTGTTGATTCTACTAAGGAAGTTGTAGTTAAAACTGCCAGTATCGAAGTTAGTACTGCTAGGCCTCAAGTTAGTACTGCTGAGCGTCAAGTTAGTACTGTTGATGTTGATACAGAAGATGATGTTGTTACATCATCTTCTGAGGAGGCTGTTTGTGTTACAGCTCTTACTAAATTGAAGACTAGTAAACCTCCAACAACAGGGGTGAGTATCAGAGAACCATCAACAACAACAACAACAATCACTACACAACAACAACCACATTGTAAGGGAAAAGGAAAGAGTATATTAGTGGAAGAACCTGCTAAAAAATCTATGTCAAGAAAAGAGCAACTTAGGTCTGATGAAGAAGCTGCCAAGAAGTTATAGGCTGAGCTTGATGAAGAGGATGGACTTGTAGCTCTTCAATAAGAAGAAGCTAGCCTTGCTTTGGCAGAGGAGCTGCAAGAATGGGAAGATGAAAGGGTTCAATGTGATGTTGATTTTGAGCTGGCTCAAAGATTAACTCAAGAAGAGTGGGCATCACTTACTATTGAAGAGAGGTCTAAACGATTAGCTGAAATGACTGAAGTCAGAAAAAAAATTTATGCAGCACATAGACTTAAAGAAAAAAAACAAACCACCCACCAGAGGTTAAAGAAGGAATGTCATGTGTACTTATCTAAAGAATATGGACAAACGGAAACTCAAAAATTTGACTCATTTAGATGATGGGGAGATTGAAGAGTTGTATAATCAAGTTAAAAAGAAAATAGACAGACTTGTGCTCATGGAAACAGAAGTGGTGGTGGAAAGTTCTAAGAGAGCAGGTCATGTGTTAGAAAGTTCTAAGTGCCACCATTATGCACCATAAAATCATCATGTTAACATCCTATGTTTCATAATATTATGTTTGTTAGTGACATAGTAGTTCATGGATGATAAATTCACAATATACCAACAAACAAACATATTAGAAAACAAGCAGGGCACCCGCGCGTTGCGGCGGCGGGTACCCTGTAACTAAAATTTCTCGCGACTAATATTTTTTGATTATATGTTTTTGATGACGAATGCGGATAGTATCATGGACTTAATAAGTACTCAACAATTGTTTTATAAAATAATAAATGTAACAAGAGACGTTGTTTAAAAAGAAAGCATGAAGATGAGAAAGATGACATAAACAACGAAAAAGAGAAAAGTATAAAACATAAGTTCAATTTTTTACCGACAAGAAGTTCAATTTTTCAAAAAAAAAAATTTGATAGTATGGCTAAGAACTTGGGAAATCAGCAAACAAATTTTACATGTATCCAAGGTTTATACAACTACTTATGGATACACAATTTACTGAAAAGAAAATTCATCAAAGAACTTATGATGCACCCTATCTTTCTAAAAAGATTTTTGCTAACATGGAGAGGGTGGGAAAAGAATTTTCAGAAAAACAAACACCATTGTTTCAAGCAATGTTGGTACAAAGTCAAAAGACCTATAAACATAGGATATCATACCAAAAGGGCATTGAGCTACCTCATGCTAGTGCTAGTATGGCTGCAGATGAGGCTATCATTGAGGAGGATGATGATTGATTGGAAAGGGCTGTCACTACTGCTACTAGATTAGAAGTAGAGCTGGAAAGTGGTAACAGCAATAAGACCCAATCAAAGGCAACATCCAATGGATCAAGTTCCCATGGAACTGATTCAGGTGATGTAATCCCCAGGCGCCAAAAACCAAGGGGAGCTCAGATGCAGGTACTATGAACGTTATACAGGAATAGATGGATACATGTACCAAATTGTCAAAGGAGGTTGTTGATCTCAAAAAGACTACATCTTCTCAAAATGATGAAATCAAAGGGTTGAAGCAGAGAGTTAGATATCTTCAAAGGAGACAAATGTTAAGAACACATAAGCTGAAAAGGTTACATAAAATTGGTGCTGCTGGTAGGGTTGAATCTTCTTCTAATGCTGCTAGTTTAGGGGAGGATGCCTCCAAATAGGGGATGAATGAAAGCAAAGTTTCAGGGGAGGACCAAGAGATGGTTGACAGGAAAACTGGAGTAAATGATGAACAGGAACAGTTAATTGATGAGGGGAATTACTTAAATGTTGAAGAAACTGTTGCTGGGGATGAACATGACCCTGGAATGGTTGCTGGTGAAGTTGTTGATTCTCCTAAGGAAGTTGTAGTTAAAAATGCCAGTATCGAAGTTAGTACTGCTGGGCCTCAAGCTAGTACTCCTGAGCGTCAAGTTAGTACTGTTGATGTTGATACAGAAGATGATGTTGTTGCATCATCTTCTGAGGAGGCTGTTTGTGTTGCAGCTCTCACTAAATTGATGACTAGTAAACCTCCAACAACAGGGGTGAGTATCAGAGAACCATCAACAACAACAAAAACAACAACAATCACCACACAACAACAACCACAGTGTAAGGGAAAAGGAAAGAGTATATTAGTGGAAGAACCAGCTAAAAAATCTATGTCAAGAAAAGAGCAACTTAGGTCTGATGAAGAAGCTGCCAAGAAGTTACAGGCTGAGCTTGATGAAGAGGATAGACTTGTAGCTCTTCAATAAGAAGAAGCTAGCCTTGCTTTGGCAGAGGAGCTGCAAGAATGGGATGATGAAAGGGCTCAATGTGATGCTGATTTTGAGTTGGCTCAAAGATTAACTCAAGAAGAGTGGGCATCACTTGCTATTGAGGAGAGGTCTAAACAATTAGCTGAAATGACTAAAGTCAGAAAAAAAAATTTATGCATCACAAAGACTTAAAGAAAAAAAATAGACCACCTACCAGAGGTTAAAGAAGGAATGTCATGTGTACTTATCTAAAGAATATGGACAAACGGAAACTTAAAAATTTGACTCATTTAGATGATGGGGAGATTGAAGAGTTGTATAATCAAGCTAAAAAGAAAATAGACATATTTCTGCTCATGGAAACAGAAGTGGTTGTGGAAAGTTCTAAGAGAGCAGGTCCTATGTTAGAAAAGGAGGTGACTAAGAAGTCAAAAGCAGATGTGGCTGAACAAGAGCAAGATCAAAAAGAGCAAGAAGAAGATTTGACTGATGAAAGGTTACAACAGATGGTGATGATTGTTCAAGAAGAAGCCATGAATGTTGAAGCTCTTCAGACTAAGCATCCTATTATAGATTTAGAGATTCAATATGAAGGCAAAATAAAGAGTTGGAAGATCATCAGGGTTGGTAATCACATTGAAGTGTATCAACACTTTGATGACATGCTCAAAGCATTTGACAGAGAAGATCTAGTAAAGCTGTGGTGTTTAGTCAAAGAGAAGTTCACTTCATCAGAACCACAGGATAACAAAGAAAGAATGTTACGGGTAGATTTGAAGAGAATCTTTGAGCCAGATGAAGGTGATAAGTTATGGAAATTTCAGGCTGGTACTCAAAGTTTGACATGGAGATTGTATGACTCATGTTCAGTTCTTCATGTGTCTACAACAGATGGAACTGATATTTATATGCTGGTGGAGCAAGACTACCCATTGTCAATGGGTACACTCACTTTGATGTTGTCAGCAAAACTCTTGGTGGATGAGCATACACAGAGGGCAAGGGAACTTCTAAGGAAGAGCTTCATGCAGTCTAAAAGAAGATGAAGTGTTTAGAAGAATCCTCTAAAGATGAAAGATGTAATTCAAGAAACATGATGATTTGGAGGTAAATCAAAGTTTCTAACACGCTCAGGAAGATTGTGTATTTCGGATAAACAGTATGCAAATCGTGTTATATAAGAATGAAAGAAGTAAATGTTGCTGCTTCATTGCCACTGGTTTATTATCAACACATAACAGATACATTCCTACTCCATCAATCGTTATATTGGTGAAATCATAATCCTACTTAACAAACAAATAACATGAATCATAAACAATCGTAATTCTACTTAACAAACAAATATCACAAATCAAATTAGATAATTAAAGATACTTGAACCATTATTGTGATCCCATAATGTACATTAACTGCATAACCAACCATCAACAAAATACATTGTTCATATACACCTAACATAAACACCATTAACTACCATAAACCAAAAAAAAACAACCCACATTGACCAAAACCAAACGTTCAACTTTGCAAGTAAACATAAGAAGCGAAGAAAACCCAACTGATGATAAGGTATTTCCTCAGCTTGTTAGCCCACTGCTCCTCCATTTTTTCCCGAAGCTCCGCCTGGTTTGCCGGTGTCTCCTCCTTGTTTGCCCGGTGCTCCTCCCAGTCAGCCCTCTCCTGCTCTAACGCCAACGCATCTTCCAAAGCATCCCTGGTCCTAAGTATACCAGGGATGATGTCTAGAGATGGGTCGCACATAGGTGGATCCACCCAGCTGATGAAGGGACAGCTAAAGTTCTGTAAGATGAAAGAATTAAAAGGAAGAAAACAAAGGCAACTTGTAAAATGTAACATTATCATTGTTTCGATCAAGAGTCAAACTTACGTATGTGGGGCACAAGTAGAAGCACCTACCAGGATTCTTATTCGTCCAGGAAGTTCTAACGACACATTGAAGACCACAGGCGCAAAGAACCATTTTTTCAGGTGAACAAGATGATGAGTAGTAAGTGTAAATTCAAGGGTGTGTACTAGTTAATGCTTACTCGTGTTGTATAAGAATAAAAGAAACTTTAGTTGCAAAAAATGTCCCTCAACACAAGTGTAGGTGTGCTAGTGGGCCTATCAGGTGGATTTGATGGCGGGAACAGTGAAATGACGAAACTACCCTCATGTGCAAGTGCAACGCACGTGACTAGAAAGTAACGGGATTTTCTAACTAGCGTTAGCCAAAAAACCATTTTTGCATGAACAGTAACCCCTCAAGGACATTATTTGCAGAAAGGAGATCGGTCAGGAACATTATTTGCAAAATTTTTTTAAGGGGACAATATTTGCATTTTTGGCAAAGTTTAGGGAAATTTTTTTTGCAGTTTACTTAGACCCCTTTACCCAAAAAAAATGTGATTATAGTGTTTTAGTTTAAACTTTTTTTCCTTATAAACTTTAGTTCACGTTATACAATTGGGTTAATCTCTATTTAAGTGATCCAAAATTATTAATGACTTTGCGATGCAAAAATAAACATGAAATTATGAGAACCGGTTGTCATTCTATTCTTGCCTGGCAACAATTATACGAATAGCGACCCAAGTCATATATGATAGAAAAATAGTTGTGACCACATCAAACTAAGGGTGAGCATGGTCCAAAAACCGGACCGGACCGGACCGGACCGACCGGACCGAGGACCGAGAACCGGAAAAATCATAGACCGAGACCGGACCGAATGTGGTTGGTCCGGTCTCGGTCCGGTTCGGTCCGGTCCGGTCTTCGGTCGGTCCGGTCCAATTAGGCATATTTTGGCACGTTTTTTCGGTTTTTTGGTCGGTCCGGACCGGACCGGACCGGACCGAGGACCGAATTAGCCAAAAAGCCTAGACCGAGGACCGGACCGAATGTGGTCGGTCCGGTCCGGTCCGGTCCGATCCGGTCGGTTTTGTCGGTCGGTCCGGTCCATCCGGTCCGTTTGCTCACCCTTACATCAAACAACAACTTGCTTAATAACATGAATTCCTTTTAATCTTCTATCCATGGGGCCATACCAACTTTTAGAAAAGATTAAAAGCAAAGTAGATAAGAAAGGTCATTAACTCATTATAATTTCAAATTCTTTTAGTTGCATATAGGAATAAATAGAACAATGTATTTATCAGTATTATTTTTTAGAAATGCAACAATATAAATAAAACCTCGAAAAGAACGATACAATACACGGCGTCCTTCCTCAATTAACCAAGATAATTTAGTTGCAGAGTAAACTGCAAAAGACAGTTTGTCGGTTTTCACAGTAAACATTCATGTCATAAACTTTTAGCAATAATCATCTCTTCGTTAGTAAAAGTTACATACAATACATTCCAAAGGACTAATGCTATAATTTTTTTCGTTATCTACTAATAGTCAAACACACTTTTTGATAAAATCACTCCAAACACCCTTTTATTCTTTCATCTTTTTCTTCTCAACATAATCATGACTTATCATAATCTTTTTCTCACTACTTCCACCACCATAATATACATAAACCACAAACCATTAAATTGCTTTCAATTACCATAAAATGCTTAAACCCATAAAATATTTATACTTGTCATTGTAAAACTACTCACAACCACCACAAAATACCAAAACTAATCACCATCTTCTTCTCATCATCTCTACAACCACCATTTGTCATATCTACACACCGTCCTTCGGATATGTGGTTGCCAGCTCTGTGAGCACCATTATTCGCTACTTCCACCACCTAATACGACCACCATATTAGTTGGAAGAAGTGGAGGTGGCGGATGGCAGGACTGGTGGTGGAGGTAGCGAATGATGGTGGTCACGAATCGGGTCACTAGAATTTTTGTGATTATTGGGAGTAATTTTATGGTGATAGGTATATGTATTTTGTGTGAGTAGGTATTTTATGATGGCTGTAAGTGATTTTTGGTGAGTAGCTTAGGAAATGAAATGATGATGATGGGTAGCGGGGTGATAAGGATAAGAAGATTATATGAATAAGTGGGTGTTTGTGAGTGATTTCATCAAGATATGTTTGACTTTTAGTAGATAACGGAAGAAGAATTATATCGTTAGTCTTTAGAGATGTATTGTTTTAACTTTTACTAACTGATGGATTATTAGTGTCAAAAATTTTGACAGAGATTTTTTATGTGAAAAATGACAAACCACATAAATGTATTTTGCAGTTTACAAATTTTCATATTCATAAAGTTAAGAAGTTGTAAAGTGTGCGTCAACATAAAGTTTGCAATCCAAAAGGGCTAGCGGCGCAGCTTGTTGCTCATTTGCCTTCCACCTCTATGTAAATCTAAAAGTTAATTCAATATATAAAATTTTAAGGTGAAAAAGAAGAAGAAAAAAGTTAATGTATTCGTCTGTTACCAAATATCTAGTTGCGTCAACAATGAAGAGTGCAAGCCGTTGGTTTTGGTTAAGTTTTCTTTGTGATCATTTCAAGGTTATTATCAGATTCAATAAGAGCATGCGGTACCATAACTCAACTTGTGAGTTATGGCTTAACTCAAACGCATTAAGGGCCGATTTATCATACCGCCCTATCGAGTTAAGCACTTTGTGCTAAGGGCCGAGTTACCACCATAACGTGGTGTTAAGCCTTAACTTAGTTGAGTTTTGGATTGAGTTAACATACCGTGGGCTGCGTTAAGCCTTAACTTAAGGTTTTTTTATTTTATTTTTATTTTTATTATTATTATTATTATTTTTTTTTTTTTTTTTTTGAGTTATGATAAAAGTTGGGCCCGAAATGTGGAGTTATGGTTGAATTATGATAAGGGGTGTTTTTTTTTAGTTAAGGTTAAAATATTAAAGTTGATGTGGCACTGACATGATATAGCGTTAAGCCTTAACTCGAGTTATGATACCCTATGCTCTAAGGGCGAGCTTTGCTACACAATCCAACATTTTTATCCTACAAATTCTGCTAAACTCACAACAATATTATATAATTTTTTTTCCCACTCATTCTCTCTCTGCATGTAAACCGTTAGTTTTTCCACTTAGCAAGGTCCTGTGAGTAGGACACTTTGTAGGATGATAATATAAAAATGTTTAGCATTTTCCTAAAAGGGCATATTGTGCAGTCTTAATATTGCTAACACGATTTAGTAAATTATCATATGTCTCATTTACCTTCCAATTTGTTGAGCATTCACCAACAATAAGATTTCAGTAACTTTTTGGTTACTATGCAAAGTGTTTGTATTTTATTGTTTTTTATTTTGTCTGTGAGTGTGTAGGGTATTTAATAGATATATTTGTATAAAGTGAGTATTTTAATGAAATGTGAGGGTAGTGTGACCATGTCCTGTGAAAGGTAAGAAGGAGTGAGAGAAGAGATAAATGTGGGATAGCGCTGATTTGTCAGGTGAGATGGTAGTGACCATGCCTTCTAGTCTAAGACTAGTGGCCATGGTCACCAAAGGATGGTACAAGTTTTTGCATGGAAAGGTACACATCTTCTTTTGGCTGTTTCCTCTAGATCGTCTTCCTACTCGTTTAAATCTTTCATTTCGAGGTCTTGAAATCAATTCTATTATTTGTCCAGTTTGTTGTGTGGATGTTGAATCTAGAGATAATCCTTTTTTTGGCATGCTACACCACGAAATCTACAACCTCTAAGCCAATTATTTCAACAAAGAATTTTACAACCTCTATACTTTAACCAAGAAAAAAAAAAACATTCTAATATTATAAAAAATTTCATTTTTTCTCATATTATGGGAGCTAAAAGTAACATCATTACGTAAACTCCAAATCCACCACAAAGTTGTAGAGATGATACCACGCAAGCGATCCTTTTTGTCTTTTGAACTGTTCCAAGAATCCAACCAGGAATAAAGCTCGTTAGTAGACGTTCCCTCCGGCCAAGGAATATCAACCCAAGTATTGTAATTTGTTTTAGCTCCTTGCTAGTTGCTTTCTTTAATATAATTTGCCGTTAAAAAAAAATGAAAATTAAGAATGTTACCATTTCTTGCAACTTTCCCTTTGTTTTATTTGCCATTGAGCTCTTATTAAGCTATAGTTTTTTTTTGGCATTCGCATATATGTCTCTCTAAAGATGAAAATTTGCATATATATTTTTTGTCTATATAAAAATCATTGTACCATATGCATCAAAATATATATGTAATTATTCATTTTTGGATATATATATATATATATATATATATATATATATATATATATATATATAATCCCACCTTCTTTTTCTTTTAACATATTAAGCTATATTTCATCAATAATTAAGGTTACTTTTAAAAAAATCTTTTTATAATTCTTCACATGCCGGGATTTTTAGAAATAAAAAAGATATTAAAAGACCTAAATGTTGTTTAATTTTGTATCTAAATCTGTGTGACAACATCCTATTTGTTGAAACAGATGAAAACACTTTTTTACTCTTTTTGTCTCAAAATTATTATCTATATTTTTTGTTTTTGAGTATCTCAAACTAATTGTTCACTTTTTATTTCAACCAATTAAAAAAGAATTTAGTGTGAGTAAATGATATTTGATTGATTGAGGATTGTAGTTGTCCATTTTTTTTAAACTATTGTTTTTTGTTCGGGGCCAATAATTTTATGATAGATGCAGTATAAATCAATAATCTACGTCCACACAAATTTATGCACAAACTTATTATGTATACATTTATCGACAAATATAATTCATCATGATAACCACTGGATGGCAAGCATGCCTATATTTCTTGGTTTTAATAGGATTCTTTACAAGATCTCTCAATCATTTGTATCAATTTAACATACAATTTTTAATTTTATTTTGATATTTATAGAAATATGCATATGCTATTTTTGTTATTACGATCTGTTTAATTAAATAATAACAAATAAATGATCATGTTTTAAAAATGTAGAGAACGTTGTATAAAACGAATATTTAAAACTTAAAACATAAATCTGAATTTAAGATCGACCCTTTCTTTTTAGTTTTGTTGAGGCATAACTTTTGGTGGGAGATGGTGGGTTGTTATTGATAAAATAGTTGGTCAAAGTTTAGAAGATAAAGCTCATAAAGTAGCGTTTAACCTAACCTGCTATAATCACATTTGGTCAAAATTATACCCTATGATATGACACAAATTCTCTTTAAGATGATGTCCAAACAAACATGGGACCATGCTATCATTTATGTTTCTGTTACTAATTTTGAGGTTCCACCGTCTTTTCAAACCATCTGCAATGGATGGTCGAAATTGTGGTCGGTCCGCCCTTCAAATGCGTCCCCTCATTACGCAGGTCCAATCGGACACATCTCCCAAGAGAAAAATGAAGCATTTGGTCGCTTGGTCGACCGAGTCCTCTCATTTTTGTTTGTGTGTGAGTGTGTATTTTTAAATTGTTATTGTGGATATTTTTGTATTTAAGTGGAATACGTTTTGAGTGATGATTGTGGTCGTCTTATTATACTAACTTAGTCATGAAAAAAGGCATACTCACTTGGCACTGAGGTGACAGGGTGACCGCTATCACCTGCGGTCACCATTACTACTAGCCTTGGAGAGATATTTGTTCTATAATTTGTACATTTTAATGTATAAAAAAACAATCAATGCTGTTTATAGTTAGAGCAAAGTGGATAATCTTTTTTGATTCCAGATATAGTAGTCTTATGCATAAATTAGTGTATGACAATAATTAAAAAATGACCAAATCAATTTTCATCTTTTCAGGGCGGTAGATTTTAATTCATAAGAAAATCTATATTGAGTATATATGAAATTATCCATATATAAATAAATAAAGAAAAACATAAACCCAATCTACATGTCACAAAATTTTCAAAAACTGCATGCCAGCAGTATGAGTTTCAAGTTGTTAAGAAAATAGGGAATCATATACAAAACACCTCAAATTGTTAATTGTGCTTGTAGTTTCATATGACTCACCAAGCGCGTTTTGATTGTATTTTGTATTTTTAATGTGTAATTTTGATATGCGATATGGATTTCCATGCTATGCTATTACAATTTTTCGATTTATGAGACTATATACGTGACATAGCAATCTTTTTAGGGTTTTGCTAATGGCAGCCCTAAAAGTTGTTGTTAAGAGTTTGATTTTATTACATATGAACTAATGAGTGATTTTTATTGGATGATATTTTCGTTAAAAGTGGATAAAATCCCTAAAAATGTGGATACACAACAAACACTTCATTTTTATTGGTTAGTTTCTTACAAATAATTGTAGTAAAAATATCATATTAACCACAGCCCTAAAAGCTGCCGTTAGCAAAACTCATCTTTTTAGTTATACCGGACAAAAAGCTTGAAAATGTTGTGTTTACCGAACCTCTGGGACTCGAAAACAACAACAGCTACAATTTAACATAACTGTATTTTTGTGTAATCTATCATGAGAATAATATAGGGATGTAACAAATTATTCTAATTTTGATAAAAGAGAAAATGATGGTTTTCGCTACACATGTTTGTTTTGACTATTTGTGAGATAATGGTTTGGCCACATCATTCTACATCAACATCTTGCAAGTATGAGTAATGTATGTTTATAGTAGTTTTGGTTAATGATAATTATTTTGCATGTAAAAAGAAGATAAACTAAAATGAGAAATAATACTTTCGGTTTCTGGTATGTGGTTGTTCTCCTAAGTCGCTCAATCACATTCTTCTCGATTACCCAAAGGTACCGCTTGTTTGGAAGAGTATGTAGTTGGTGGCAAGTTGCTGCCTTTTTTAGCGTTACGGTCTAGAATGTAATTTTGGTAAACTAAACTTTCTACCTCATTCTTCTTTATTTCGAAATGCAAACTATCTATCCATCGAGTAATAGTATTGCCAAAGCCTTTCAAATTATTACTACATATTTGTTTCCTTACTTTTTGGCATGTTTGGAGGTGGCAAAATAAGATTTTTTATGCCTTAGCTTCTAGTTTGCAATGGGATTCGTGGATCCGTAATCCTAAAGGGGCTTTTTTTTCTTTTTTTTTTTTTCAGAAATATATGTGTCGAATGTGATTTACCAATCTGTATTATATTTTTCTTCATTCTGTGTCACTTTTCAGTTTTGGTTGAGTGCATGTGTTTGGAAAATTATTTTTGTCAAAATACACAAATGTATCATCTTTTTGGTAATTTTGGTAAAAATGCGTACACACTTTTTCAAGTGTACGAATAACTGAATAAGATAGATATTGATTATTGGCTCAAAAGTGAAGCAATGAGGGGAGTGTAACAGTAGTAAATTAAAGTATATGGTTGTATAACAGAAAAGTCACTAATTCTCCAGGCATATAATACGAGTCTCATTTGACCTAATATTACCAACCACAACACGACACTCACAAACTAATACTGTAGCAAAACATGCTCCACTTCCCAAGATTTGGCTCAAAAGTGAAGCAATTGATGTTCGTATTTAATGATGTTCCTACTGTACTAGAATTTGAACCACAACTTGTTGATTATTAGGACACTGGCAGTAATGATTCCGAAAACATTCATACCTCCGAAATCCATCAATAATATCATTCCATCTAATTTCACCTCATTCATACTTTTTCCATACCTCCCAACCTCATTTTAGTGGCAACTATGCCTTTTTCATACCTCCTAATTTTTTTTTTTTAATAATAAATTAAATTAAACAATTTAAATAAAACATAAATATTTCATTAATAATTAAAATAACATTACATAATACTTGGAAGAAAAAAAATACATTATTAAATCTAAAAATCCACAAAAACATGTTTTATTGGTAGCATATAGTACTTTTTGTAGGAGCCTAAAATTTTATTTCGGGATGCATTAACCGAACGGTCCCTACATGGGGGGTCCCACCTATTTTTAGTCAAATGTACAAGTATTAAAGCAGACAGTACAGACGGCGGCAGCACAAACCTTCCCCAAACCCTCCCTATGGGGGGTCCGGTTAACTCACCCTTTTATTTCCACAAAAACATGTTTTAACTTTTAAGAATACATGTCTAATATCCAAAAAATTGATTTATTTGGATGATGGCAAAAATATGAGAGCCTAGCTTCGACTGCTTATCCTCCAGTTTTAAAAGAAACACCTTGTTCCTCCAGCGCCAAATCGCAAGAGCACTATGAAACGGCTAAATCAATTAATGCAACGGTCCAATTTGTCACATGAAACGAGAATGCCTCGGAGGCAATTTTTTTCCGTTCAAGTGATGCCGCTAGCCATGCCGGTGGGGTGGCGGCGTTGTTCACCGCCGGCATGCCCTTGCCGGTGGGTGATGCCGCCCCCACTGCCACCCTTCTTAAATATCTCAAAGTACCGCTAAATTAAAAGACAGCTGGTTAAATTTCTTTAAGAGAGGTGGGAGTGGGCACGGTGAGGTGTGGGACGGGCTCCTCACGCATGGGAACACCGCCGTCGGCCCTCTCTTACTGCACGGAGAGCCTTAGTTGAGTGAGGAACTCACGCACGGGGAGAAAGAAAAATTCGAACGTTGGAGATGGAATATAACCATTGGGAGTGAGTAACGTTTTTTTTTTTTTTTTTTTTTTTAATATATATATATATATATATATATATATATATATATATAAAGGAGTGTTTGTTGAGGGTGAAAAAAAAAAAAAAAAAAAAAAAAAAAAAAAAAAAAAAAAACATAGAGAGCAAAAAAAAATCATACCGATCCAAAAAAAAAATCAACTTTATAGAGCATAAAAGAATAAGTTCGACTTTATTGTTAGACGAGCCGTTTGAATAGTCTAACGATAGTAGTCTCGAGTTTATTATTGCTAACGCGATTGACGCAGATGAGGAGGAAGATACAGCAAGGCCGACACGAACATCAGTAAAACGCGATCAGATTAAAGCTGCAAAAAGATTGCATCGTGATTATTTTTGTGAAGAATCAAGATACAACGATCAAATGTTTGAGGATAGGTATCGTATGCCTAAACATTTATTTTTAAGAATCACACATGCTATTGAGTCTAGATTCGAGTATTTTCAAGATGGTTATGATGCTAGAGCGAAAAAAAGTTTCACAGCTATACAAAAATGTTCGTCTGCCGTTAAACAACTCGCAACCGGTAATCCACCAGATGAGTTTGACGAATATTTACAAATGGCTCAAAGAACGTCACGTGAATGCCTTCAATTTTTTTGTGACGCTATTATTCAGATATACGGTCGAGATTACCTACGTAGGCCAACAAGCCATGATATTGCATGTTTGTACGAAGCACACGAAGCTTGACATCACATTCCGGGTATGATCGGTAGCCTAGATTGCACACATTTCGATTGGAGGAATTGTCCAATCGAATTGCGGGGTTAATATAAAAGAGGTGATCATCAATACCCCACGATTATGATGGAGGCAGTGGCGTCTCAAGATTTGTGGATATAGCACGCGTTTTTTGGACCGTCGGGTTCAAACAATGATGTGAATGTTGTGATGCAATCTCCGCTATTCCTCACTGAGCGTAATGGTACGGCTCCTAAGTGCCCATTTGTTGTGAACGGCCATACGTACAAGCGTGGCTACTATCTAACCGATGGCATATATCCTACATGGTCTACTTTTGTTAAAGCGTTCAAATTTCCTACCGACCCGCAAGAGAAAAAGTTCAAGAAAGTACAGGAGTCGGTGCGAAAAGATGTTGAACGGGTATTTGGTGTTCTCAAGGGTAGATGGGGTATACTGAGACGACCCTTACGGCCGTACACAGTAGACAGGATTAGAAAACTAGTTTATGCGTGTGTGATATTGCACAACCTGATTCTACATGACTCCGGTACCGCAATCTCCCTAGTTCATATTCAGGATCCTCCGATCCAACTGGTGTGTGACGAAGCAGCCTTAGCCGAGATATGAGATGAGGATACACATTTTCGTCTCCGATTTGATCTTATGGAGCATATTCACGCTCAACAATTACCATACCTCAAGGTGCACGATGAAGATTAGTTTTTTAGTATTATGAAATTTAGTATTTAAGTATTATGTAATGTTATTTTATGTTTTTTAAAAATATTATGTAATTTTTTTTAAGTTTTAATGGAATTTTAGATTTTTTTATAATTTTAATGGAATTTAAAAAATAAAAAAGAAAAAGTGAGTGAAGGGTGAGTGAAGTGGTGCCTGCAAAAATATGAGTTAGTGATGAAAAAAGTAAGAAATGATGTGGCGTAAAGGAATTGGTTGGGAGTGAGTGAAGGGAGAGAGGGTGAGTGAACCACTCCCTCCCTCTAATTTATGTTTTGTTAATAAAAAGGTTAGCAAGGTTAAATGGCAAAGCTCATTGTATTTAGCGTGTGTTTGTTTGTAAGTTGATTTGTATTAGGATTTGGATTTGGTTTGAATTTAAATTTAAATTTAATTTTTGAATTTAAAGAAAGAAATGATATAATATTATTAATACAAAATATAGATAATTGGTGAATTCAAAAAATATATATATATATATATATATATATATATATATATATATATATATATATATATATATATATATATATATATATATATATATATATATATATAATTCATTTAGTGGTGGTAGCTTTATTTTACAAGAGTGAAATATGAAAGAGATATGCTACACTCACACAAGTTTTACACAAAAAAATCCACAAAATGATGTGGCATGCCTCTTGACCACTCAATGCTCTCACTTGGCCAACTAATGCTCTCACATGAATGGCCAAAAGTCATGCCACATCATTTTGTGGATTTTTTTTTGTAAAACTTTTGTGGTTGTAGCAAAATTCAATATGAAATTGAATAATTTAACGTGGAATCATAAATGTCATGCGCAAAGGTATCAAATTTTTGTGTCAGGGAACTAAAAACATACCAAACAATTGATTTTGGACTTTGAATGAATCCAAACATCTTCGATCCGTGCACTAAATGAGCCCTTAATACATTTAAAATCTATTCTTTATCATAAAAATAATGCTCTGAAGCACAATATAACAAACTTTGGGGAAGTGATTTGCACACTCCCAAAAGTGATTGGCACACTCAAATTTTGAGTGTGTTGACATTTATACCCTCACATTGTTTGGACTTATTCATATCCTGTAAAGGTATAAATGTCAACACACTCACATTTTGAGTGTGCCAATCATTTTTGGGAGTGTGTAAATCATCTCCCCAAACTTTGGTTACTGCAGTGACTACTTCCTACCTAAACCTTAGACTTGTGGTAACAATTACTATAAAAGAGACCAAACTGGCTCGTCACATCAATGCTAATTAGGAGTGTTCATGGTATCCGAACCATACTGAACAGAACCAAAACTGAAAGAATCGAGAACCGAAAATAAGAAAAAAGTGAAACCAAGAATCGTCCCAGTTCTTCGGTTCGGTTCCAGTACGAAAATTTTCGGTAATTCCCACAAGTACTTAAGTGTTTAAAAAATTTATTTTTTTCGTCATCAAACATTCATAAAAAAAATATGCTAATAATGCTATAACAATACAAACACACACAATAATGTCTCCAACAATTGTAACTCTTCAATTTGAGCCATCTCATATGCATCATTGTCAACTAATGATTTCAAATTTATGATAATGGTTTCAACTTTCAAGATAAACTTACTTTCATGTGATAAATGATGATGATAATCTTTAAATGGATTAAAACTTAAGGTTTTAATTTTATTATGTGTTTTTAGGCTTTAGATTTTTATGTTATAGCTTAATGAGTAGGTTTTAAAGTTGTACACTTTACATAATGTCCCAAATAAGCCCTATAAAATTTCGTATTTTCAAAACAGTCGGTTGTTTCGGGAAAGAACCGCAACGGGACGGTTCCAACCAGAACAGTCTCGAGAACCAAAAATTTGAATTTTAGGAACCAAGAACCGTACCATTGTTCCAATATACTGTTCGGTTCAAGTACGGTACCGGTGCAGTTCCTCGATTCTTTTGGTTCCTCGCTTTTTTTGGACACTCCTAATGCAAATTCAACTTTTTCTCTTCTAAATCAAATGCTCATATATAAACAGACTGCATGTTTGACCGAACACATTTTTTTTTAATTAAAAAATATTACAATAACAATGTATACTGCTTTAAAATGTAATTGGAGCATTTCTAAAATAGTTAGACTTAAAATGTTAAGCAACACACTTACTAATAATGAAAAATGAAGTTACATCTAGAAAATTAAGTGTTTAAAATTTATAAGACTTGTAACAGTACTCCAATAAATACCTAATAAATGTTATTTTTTAAAAACTTCTACAATGAATATTGTAGAAACTAATAAAACACACAAAGCTTTCGACAATTTATATGAAAACAAGTTGATGGTACATATATGGTTTTAAAAACTTGTAATCGGAGTCATCACCCGATTCAACTGATAATCGGAGTCATCACCGGTTCGGCTTACCAATAAACGTTGTCCGAAAATGAACCTGATAGGACCGTCGAAACCGGTAACAGCGGATTAATCGGACCGGATATAAATCAAAATTTTTTCTTGTTTTTCTCATGTTAAATAGCTCGTCATTGTTATTTTGTTGATGTGTGAACTTTAATCACATGATATCCACCACCGCAACACATAGGTACCCTACTAGTTATATTTAATACATTTAAAATCTATTCTTTGTCATAAAAATAAGGGAAAATTGTCCAACAATACATCTAACTTGTCACATTTTACTATTGTATGCTTTGAATTTTTTTTCCTGTTGTATACACGAACTTTATTAATCTTTCTATTGTAGCCATTAATCTGACGTGGCATAGAGTTAATTACATAAATTTACATTATCGTCCCTGTGGCTCAAAACAATTACACCATTTGTCCTTGAAACAATTACATAAATGGTCCCTGTAGCTCAAGAGTTAAAATATTTGCATCGTTAGTCCTCATTGACAATTGAGTTAAAATACTTGCATCGTTAGTCCTCATTGAGTTAAAATATTTGCATCATGAGTCCTCATTACTATTATTACGCTTTTATCCCTTTTCGTCCGTTTTTCTTACGTTTTCGTCTTTTTTCTCATGTTTTCATAGGTTTTAATCACTTTTCGTCCATTTTTACACGTTTTCATTCATTTTTCTTATGTTTTTATCCGTTTCTTCCGTTTTCTCACATTTTCATATGTTTTTATCCGTGTTCATACACTTTTATTCGTTTTCGTCTATTATTTACGTTTTCATCTATTTTTTTATGTTTTTATCCTTTTTCATCCATATATATATATATATATATATATATATATATATATATATATATATATATATATATATGGGGAATTTCTTGCGAGAACTATTTTATCTGCGAGAACTGAGAGAACCACCAAAAACATACATGCACGCCTTTTAAAATAAAATAAAAATACATGCAAATCATCAATAATCGTAAGTATCCACCAATGTTCTTCAATATCATCATGAACTCATACTCTTTTTTCACAAAAATCTTACACACGGCCGCAAAATTGTCGTTCCACGCCTTATAAGAACATACATGCACACCTTTGAAGAAAAATTTTATATTTTCAATTTCTTATCAAATTCTTTAGAACAACTATGTTTTTCTTAAAACATGTATGTTGTTTTTAGAACATATGTGCAAAAATATAATTATTGAAATCGTTCATGTATGTTTTTGGTGGTTCTCTCAGTTCTCCCAGATAAGATGGTTCTCGCAAAAAGTCTCACTATATATATATATATATATATATATATATATATATATATATATATATATATGAGTTAAAATAAAAAGTCTCTTATAATAAAAAGTGTAGGAAGGATTGTGAGGTCGACATGTGTCACCCCCATGCGCATCATATGACACATGTCACCCAACCCCCCCCCCCCCCCACCCACCCCCCGCAAAAAAAAAAAAAAAAAAAAAAAAAAAAAAAAAAAAAAAAAACAGCAAAAAAAAAAATTTTTTGGGTAAACTTTTTTTTTTCCTGCCAAATTTTTTAGTGCATCACAGTTATAAAGTTACTGCATCACAATTATAAAAGTTACTGCATCACAGTTTTAAATTTTAGTGCATTAAGGTTATAAGTTACTGCAGCATAGTTGATACACTAAACTATTAACTGTGATGCAGTAACTTATAATAAAGATATACCAAAACTCAAAAAAGAATCGTATTTTAATTATGATGCACTTACATACATATATGATGCAGAAAACTTATAATAATACAATTTCTTATAACTATAATGCAGTAACTTTATAACCATGATGCAGTAACATTAAAACCATGAATGCAGTAACCGTGATGCAGTAAAATCATAATTGTGATGTAGTAAACCGTGATGCAGTAAAATTTTTTTGCGGGAAAAAAAATTTTTTTGGCAGGATTTTTTTTTGGGGGGGGCGGGGGGGGGGGGGGGGGGTAGGGGTGACACGTGTCATATGATGTGTCATGGGGGTGACACATGTTACTTCCATAATCTTTCCTACACTTTTTATTATAAGAGCCTTTTTAGAATAATCTCACCCTATATATATATATATATATATATATATATATATATATATATATATATATATATATATATATATATATATATATATATATATATATATATATATTATGTATAAAAACGGGTAAAAATATATGAAGATAAATATAAACGTATGAAAACATGACATTTGATGAAAATGTTTCTGTATCGATTTTAAATCACGATTTTCACCCCTTAATGGTCTGAATCATCAAAAGTGTAAAAGCACGAAAGTTGTCCAGAATAATGTTTTACATCAGGACACACGGGATTTTAACCTGAAATTGCAAAACAATGGCTATTTAGTACCAAAACTTAAACGGATTTCGACCAAATTCATAACTTATACACTTATAAACTCTTGTAATTCTTATAAGTTTGAAGATTTACACAACTTATAACTTATAAGATTTACAAGTGTTTATAAGTTTATAAGTTATAAATTTGGTCAAAAACCGCTTAAGTTTGGTAGTAAACAGTCATTGTTTTGCAATTTCAGGTTAAAATCTCACGAGTTTTGATGTAAAACTTCATTCCGGAAAACTTTCGTGTTTTACACTTTTAATTATTCGAAGCAGAAGGGTTTAGGGTTTTGGGTTTTGGGTTTTGAGTTTAGGGTTTTGGGTTTAGGGTTTTGGGTTTTGGGTTTAGGGGTCTCTAAACCCTAAACCCTGAACCAAAAGCCCTCAACTCATAATCTTAATTGTCTAAACTTTCTTTTCTTAATGACAATTAGATTATTTCTTAATCTTCCTCTTAATCTCATTTTTACAAAAGACAACAAAACCAAATCTCCCACAATCCTTCCCAAAATCATTCCCAACATTCTCTTACAATATTCTCTTACACTCTCTTACAAGAGTGTACCTTTGTCCCTTCACATACTCCCACACAATATTCCCTCAATCTACCAACTTTCCATACAATCTTTATAGACACACTTATACACCTTGTGTACACACACTTGATTTCAAAATACATACACTACTCTCACAACCATCTCTTCTCTACACACACTAGCCAACTCATCATATCCCTTCCATATCCAAATCCCTTACACAATCCGTTACAACATCACATCTCTTATATTCCTTACACACTCTACATCTCAACTATCCATTCTCTTACAACACATCTCAACCCTCTATTACATCACATGGGAATAAATTTGAAATCCAAACATAGGCTCCCTTTGATCCTAGCCATCCATTTCAAATAAACACATCTCAACCCACCATATTTCCCACATGCCAAATAGTTTGAAATTCAAAAGAGGCCCCCTTTGATCTCCACCATCCATTTCAAACAAAACCATCTCAACCCTCCATCTCATTCTTTCCCCCCAAGTAAAGGAATATACCTTTGGAGTATTCTATCTCTAACCCAACCTCACACACTCTTCCCTATGGAGGAATATGCCATGGCATATTCTCTTCTCTATTATTCCATGTGAGGAATACCATTTCTACCCCTATCAAATTACCCTTTCTACTCTTCTACCCTTGGTGTTTGGTTTTCTAATAAACACTTCACAAAATGATTTTCTAATTGGCTATTTGAGTTGGTAAAACTTTAGATTGATTAATGTTAAGGTTTAGTGTGAAGTACAATTGGGGGTTTAGCAAGGTTAGGTATTTATAAGATCCAACACCCAACACTTGTGATTTTTTCACAGACGCCTGGCGCGCTGCCCACGCTTCGACGCGTGGGTGATGCGCCGGCCTCAGTAAAATATTCCCAAGTTTGGGTCTTGGCCTATAAATACCTCCCTTGCCTTTTGTATTCCTCACTTCTTGCCATTATTCTTTCTCTCTAATCTCTCTAATTCTATCTTGTGTTCTTAGTTAAACACACTAACATCTTTGAAAGAACACATCTCCTTGCAAGGGAAGAATCACAAGAACCTAATCCACTCTTGTAATTGTATCGAGGGTATTCTTATATATACCCTTTCTACTAGAATCGAGTCACTAGGTTAGGTTAGGGCTTGATTGAACAAACAATCTCTTTTTCATTCTATTGTTTGTAAGGGAAGTCTTGTGTCTTTGTGACCAAGCCTAGATCATTGGGGATCTAGTTGGGGTTTGATACTTCCGGTGGGAAGTCTTGGTAGTGGTCTTGGTTACCCTTTGGCGAAGTTGAATCGCGAGATTCTTTTGGGTGGTTTCTGAGGGCGGAATACCGTAGGAGTAACTCCTTCTTTGTGAGCATCGATATTTTTGAATATCGGTGGAGTGAATTGTAACGGTTTGTAGTCCACCGAAAGGATTATACTAGTGAATAGTATCATAGTCGCAGATTCGCAACTGGACGTACGGATGGTATAAACCCCCATCCCAAACCAGTATATATCGTTGTGTTCTTACTTGCTTTATATACTTTGTTTGTGTTAGTGATTGTTTGATTATTGTACAACCACTTGGTGTTCTCTTTGGCTTAAAGTTTTTAAAAAGCCGAAGAAACCATATTCATTCCCGCCCCCCCCCCCCCTCCACAGTTCTACAATTGGTATCAGATCATAATACTCAAGTTTTTGAGCATTAAAGCCTTCCCGAGAAGTAGTTTTAAGTCAAAAACTTCTTTCCCAAAAATCTAAAATCCTAACTAAGATTTTTGGTAAAGTAGAGTATAGATCCATGGCTCAAGAGAACTATGTTGAGGGGTGTTCTATGCAAAGACCACCTTTGCTAGAAACCGATGGGTTTTGTTTTTGGAAAACCCGGTTTGAGACCTATGTTAGGTCTAAAGATCTTGATTTGTGGGAAATCATCCAAAACGGAAACTTTGTGTTCATGGTGGAAGACCCCGAAACAAAATTGTTGGTGGAGAAGCCACATGCGGATCTTAAAGATGATGAGAGGAGAAAACATGGCAAGAATGATGAAGCCAAGATGTTAATCTACAATGCTCTACCTCGAAGGGAGTTTGAGAGGGCCCATGTTTGTAAAACCGCCAAGGAGATTTGGCGTTCTCTCATCATCACTCACCAAGGCAACTCTCAAGTAAAGGATTGCAAGATCGATCTAATCATACAACAATATGAGAAGTTCTCGATCTCGGATGAGGAATCCATTGATAATGGTTACACAAGGTTCAATGCTATTATCACTAGTCTCACGGCTCTAGATCCTAGCTTCTATTACAAGAACCATGTGAGAAAGTTTCTTCGAGCACTTCCGGTAAAATGGAGGCCAAAGGTGATGGCCATAGAAGAAGCCAAGAATTTGGCAGAACTTCCCCTTGACGAGCTTATTGGGAATCTCAAGGTCTATGAAATGATCCTTGAGAATGACAAAGCTTGCACCAAAGACAAGAAGGAGAAGGTAAAGTCTTTGGCTCTCAAAGCTAAGGTCACAAAATGTCAAACAAGTAAAGGAAGTGATATTCAAGAAGCAAGTGATGAAAAAGATGATGAAGATGACGAAGAGTACAACTTGATGGCAAAGAACTTTAGGAAGTTCCTTAGAAGAGGCGGCAACTTTAGGCGCAGTAATAGAGTTGGAAACAAAGGGAATGATGGAAGGAACAACTTTGGTGGAAGTCGAGGTGCTGACAACAAAGTTGGTGGGAGCTCTAGACGCTCGCAAGGATGCTATAAATGTGGTGAAAAGTAGGGGTGTCATTCGGGTCAACCCGACCCGATAAGCCTCTATCGGGTCGGGTCTATCGGGTTTTCAGAAAATAAAAATTAACCCACAACCCGATCCGATAAGGAATCGGGTTATCGGGTTCGGGTCTATCGGGTTATCGGGTTTATCGGGTTCGGGTTATCGGGTTTAGTTCAAAAATTATAAAACTTTTAATGTGTTATTATAGCTTATCGGGTCAACCCGATAACCCGATAACGAAATTATTAAGACCCGCAACCCGACCCTATAAGGCTATCGGGTTATCGGGTTGACCCGATAACCCGATAAGGTGTATTGGACCCGAATCAACCCGACCCTATAAGGCCTTATCGGGTTCGGGTCGGGTTCGGGTCGGGTCGGGTCGACCCATATGACACCCCTAGTGAAAAGGGTCACTTCATGAATGAGTGCTCTAAGCCAAAAGCAAAGAAGGCATTCGTGGGTGGACCATGGAGTGATAGTGAAGATGATGATCAACCAACAAAGGAAGCTACTTGTCTCATGGCTCAAGAAAGACTTGAGGTTTGTCTCAAAAGTGATCTACAACCAGATGAGTGGGTAGTGGATAGTGGTTGCACTAAACACATGACGGGGAATAGAAGATTGTTCACATCATACATGGCGTATAATGGCAATCATGTCATTTTTGGGAGCGAACTTAACGGCAAAATTGTCAACAAAGGTAATGTCATTCATGACTCCATTGAAATTACCAACGTTGAGCATGTTAGAGGTTTAAACTTTAATTTGATTAGTGTGAGTCAATTAAGTGATGATGATTGTGAAGTTAAATTTACTAAGGTAGATTGTAATATTAGTAAAAATGGTGTTGTGTTAGCAAAAGATCATAGGAGATATAACTTATATACATGCAAGTTGGGTGATAACTCTAAGCAACACATATGTCTTACGTCCATGGTGGACAACTCAACGCTTTGGCATAGGAGGTTAGGCATTATTGTGATACATGTCTAGGGAGTCAAGGACAAACTAATAATAGGAACAAAAAGGAAGTGACAACTAATAGGGTTTTAGAGTTGATTCATTTGGATTTGTATGGTCCATCTCTGATCCAAAGTTATGGAGAAAACTTCTACACTTTAATGATTATAGATGATTATTCAAATTACACTTGGATATTATTCTTAGAAAACAAGGATGGAGTCTTGAATAAATTCAACATTTTAAGAAAGAAACTTGAAAACATACTTGATTGTTCAATTGTCTCAATTAAAACAAATCATAGTAGTGAATTTGATAAAATGCAATTTGGGGCCTTTTGTGAACAACATGGAATATCTTATAACTTATATGGCCCGTTCACTTCTCAATCGCTTGAGATTGTTGAAAGAACACATTGTAAGTTAAGAAAGATGAGTCGTGCTATGCTTGACGAGCAATCCATCCCACAAAAGTTTTGGTGTCATGCCCTAGATATCACATGTTATATCTTTAATAGAGTTCATATAAGAAATGTCATTAATAAAACTCCATATGAAATACTTAGAAATAGGAAGCCTTCCTTGGAGTATTTTAGAGTATTTGGTTGCAAAGTATTAATACTTAACACCAAAAGAATATCTTACCAAATTTGAACCAAAGTCGTATGAAGGTGTTGATGAGGCGAAAAATGATCCGTTTTTAGGGGGTCATTTAAGCCCGAATCCGACTTTATTTGATCAAATATTGCCCTAAATCGTTCCTTTTGTGATTTTAGGTGTTTGGAGAGTGAATTCTGGAAAAGAAGCCATTTTGGACGTTTTTGGAGCATAAAAGTGAAGAAAACGGCTAAGTACCTAATTTGCATGCTGAAAATACAAGGTGACGGCGTCAAGACCAACATCTTGACGGCGTCAGACATGAAGAATTTAACACCGAAGGTGGTGACGGCGTCAGAAGGACTCGTGACGGCGTCAAAGTGGCTAAATTAATATACCGTGGGTGGTGACGGCGTCACATAGGCCGTCATAAGTGGATCAAGGCCGTCCGAGGAAGTATATGGCGGCGGGGTGACGGCGTCAGAAGTTACTCTTGACGCCGTCAGACTGTTTTTCCTATATATAGTTTTCTAGTTTTTTCATTAAAAAAAGAGAGAAGTTTTGGTGAAACCCTAAAGACGATTTTAGTGCCTCTTTTACAGGTTTTTCAAGGGTTCCAAACCCTTGAGACCTTGCATTGTAATTGAGATAAGTGTACTTTCAATTCAATCAATATGTCTATGTGTTGGTTGTTTATATCTTGTTCTTGTCTCAATTCTACTATGCTAGGCTAGATCTCTCTTGTGTTTGCTTAGATCTAATGAAACCTAGATGTTGATTATGTGTTGATTACTTGTCTATTCTTGTTTTGAATGAATGATTTATATGTTAGGCTTAAGAAAACTGGCAGATCTCCAAATGGTAACATGCTTAAACGTCTTAAGAAACATGAACCGAGGCGTACTAGGTCTTTATTGGTTGTATTTAATGCATGAGCCACTGTTTACAATCCCTATAGTTGTGTTGGGTCATGGTGTAGGAGGAGATAAGAGCTCATAGAGTTGGGGAGTTATGTATGCCACCCCACGAATGGTATTAAGGAATACAATCCGTCATTCATACAAGTGTAACAAGTAATTAACATGTAAAAGATATCTAGGGAGTAATGAAGTCTAAGTAAACACAATTTCTCCAACCACTGCTCACAACCTTAGTATAATTTAGTTTAATTTTATTTTCATTATTTTAATAGCTTTGGGTTAGTTGATTAGCAACTAATTCCGCCCACTCCTTCAAAACCCGAGATTTTAATTGCTTTCATAAAAATATAAAAATACAAAAATAATCATCTTTCACCTCTAGAACTATTAATTAGGTTTTCTAATCCTAGCGACACTATTCCTAAGCTGAACGATCAATCCCCCGGTACTTGTCACTATACTATACTACAACGATCAGGTACACTGCCTGGTGGGGGTTGTAAGCTTCTCGAGATCCCTTGAGAGGTAAAGCCTGTTGCGATTCCCACGCATCAGGTGTGTTCCTAGGATACTCTCAAACTAGTAAAGCATACATAATACTTAACAAGGAAACAATGAGGATTGAGGAATCTCTTAATGTGACCTTTAATGAGAGCATGCCCGAGCCTAAATCGTCTCCTTCGGTAGAAGATGATGTGATCAATGAACCTATAGTTCAAGATCAAGTGTAACAATTCACAATTTCAGGTTAACTTTTATTCCCGAAATTTTACTATTCACTTTTCACTATTCATCTCAGAAATTTTTATTTCATATTCTCGTAAGTTAAACTATTTTAACGATAATCCGAGAGTTTGACGCTTGTCGGATCATTTCTGCAAAAATCACAAAGCCGTGTCCGAGATTTACTTTTAGGTTTAAACGTCCTTCCAGCATCCCGATGTATCCATAAAACATTATAAACAATAGAAATATGATTTTCTATCATTTTATGACAATTCCAAAAGTTTTGGAATTTTACGTTTTCCAGTTCAGCGTTTTACGCGAATTGCGCGTTTTAGACCCGTGTTTCCAGTTTTTAGCAGGGTTTTAGCACCCGATAGAACCTACCACTCATTTTATATTTTATTATGGACTATATGGACATGTTTAACAATACTTTCAAATTCCATAATTTTACGACACCCGGTTTTACGTTTTGAGGCTTAATCATTTACGATTGGCATTTCCCGGAGTCAAAACTAACCAAGTATCTTGGATAAGATCACCAAAAGTCCACCCTTGCTCCCCAAGCTTGGCAAACCGCCAATAGGGGGGAGAGTCACCATGGTGTGGCTTGATCTTGACCATTGATCTCTAGGATCATTACAAGTGTCTTAACTAACCATGGTTAAACTCTAACCCAATATATGGTTAACTATTTTTCCTACCCTATAAATACCAAGCTAAACACATGAAATTCCTTGCACCACACCTTCTTATAACCTTCAAGTCCTAAAACCTAAGGCACTTTTCTTATATTTTGTAAGAAAGTTAACTAGTTTTTGAAAGAAAACTAGTGTTTGATCTTCAATCTTGGAAATTTTCTAAGAAAAGTTGTTATAACTTTAAAGTCTCCAAAAAGACGTCGTTATAATCTTCAAATAACTTTGGACTTCAAGAAGGCGTCGTTATAATCTTCAAATAACCTCGGTTTATCATAGATTGCAAAGGGTGAAGCTTAAGTCTATCAAAGTCCTATCCTTACATGTTAACTTCCTTTCATCTTTGAAAGCCAAAAGTTGTAAGCCAAACCCTAACATGCTTCTTGTTGAATAATCATGTTCTTGTTATTTACATATTATTCATGCTATATTATGTCTTGTATTCATGTCCATGATGTATAAAAGTGAGTAAAACAAGTATTGATACATATATGTAACTTATGTTATTCAAACAAGTAAACTAGTGACTTTCTTGGAGAACCATGACCAAAATGGTAAAATTATGATATTGGATCATTACATATTACAGTAGAGGACTTAACAAGGAAACCATAGCAATTTGAACCACCCAAAACGAGTATACGAGTCAAAAGTTACGCCCATTTGAAGTTACCAAAACTTTGCGGCAAACTGCCAAATACCATTCTGATCAAATTTGGGTTTTGAAAGTCCCACTTCTGGTCCGATTCATCAAAAAGTTAAAACACGAAAGTTGTCCGGAACGACGTTTTCGTTCAGGAACAAAGAAGCTCGAGCCCTGAAAACGCTTTCCGAGTGATAAAATTCTTCAAATTCTAAACAGCCCATTTTTAGGCCAAAGTCACTATATTATGGTTATACTTTAAAAGGAACAAGAGGTCTTATGACCTATAATCAAGACCACAACCATGGCTAGAGCCAAGGTTGAGTCTCATGACCTTGGAACAAGGACCAAAGGTCATGGCTAGGCCATGACGAAATGACCAAGTAAACTTACATAGGCGTAAACATGAAACAAGGAATTGGCGATAACTTGAACAAGCAATTTGGATCTACTTCACTTAAAAGGAACCATGAGTTATTACCAAGAGAAAATGGTCATACAAGACTTATGAAACTACCCCGAATAACAATCTTCATGTACTAATAAACTTTCCTAAGTTTATTCAAGTATCGGACATGTAACTTTTCGGATCAAAACTTATATCTATATATTTCATCAACTACTACAATAGTAGGGAGCCTCATGTGAGGAGTTCATTATGTAAGCCGTCGAGTTGAGTTGTGGATTTACGAGTTAAAGTGTCCTGGCTCCTCGAACGCTTACTAACATGACTTCTGAATTATGTCGGCCCGAACGGTAGTAAACGATATACAAAACATACATGTTCATGAATATTTTCTTTCAAAGACTTACACTATACATCATACCACATCATGGACTAAATGCAAGATATATATAGGAACTACTTCATATTCTTTACTCCGATCCTAAGTCGCAACATTCTAATATAGGTTGCTCGTAGAAACCTTCGCGATTCGACCATCACATTCATTACTTGATATCTTACTTAAGGTGAGTTCATAGCCCCACTTTACATTACTTCAATGTTTTACAAACCCTTGGGGGGAATACATGCTATTTTTAACCGAGCACAATTTTTTAAATTGTATGCTTGCCTGATTGTTTTATTATCACTAAGTAACATCCTTGCCAAACCAAGATCCCTTATTATGAACCATTTAATCACTTGCGAGGGTTACTTGCAAGTGAGCGCGAATATTGTGAATAGGCCTATTGGGATTGACGAATCCCATTTGTATTGACTAAGTTCAAACAAATGCATTAATATTTGAGACATTAGGTATGACGGCAAAGTACCTACTGGGATAACTCCGCCGATTGATATTGGTACACGTTAACGTTTTGGTGTCATAAGCTTAGTATTTGATAATAACTGTTCCGGGCGTATAACAACGTGGCCCATCTTTGTTTTCCAAACATTGGTGTGAGTCTATTGCTCACACTACCAACATATTGTGTTCAAACATTAAACAAACTCTATGAATATCACTCAACCTTTGTGTTGACCTCTCAAGCATGTATTTCAGGTTCATGACGATCAAGGATGGCACGGAAGGACACGGATACTCAAGAGGGCTATAAATTTTATTATCATTCAAAACTCATTTCATGTAAATTGTAAACATGGAACCATTTGGGACCTCATTTTGTAATCTCTGATATTTATACAATTTGAATGATAAATCTTTTAAAACGACTCAATTGGAGTTCGTTCTCTATTATTGTGACTATTGTGCCGTCAAGTAACACCCAGTTCGAATTCCGCTGCATCCATGAATTGGGGGTGTTACAGATTGGTACCAGAGCCATGGTTATAGAGAAACGGGTCTAATTGAGACCTAAACTATAACTACAACTACAAGCAAAACCATTTTTATAGCCTTCCGCTCTCCGTGTCTTCCATCCTCCAGACGATTATGGACTTAGTAAGCATGTTATGCTACACAAACATATTAATATATTCATATATATACCCCTTTTGAGCATTTCCCCGTAGATATTTTATGCTACACAAACATAATTGCATATTAATATATGTACCCTAAACATAATTGAGCATTTCCCCGTAAGCATTTTATGCTACATGAACACATATAAGTATATTGATATATACACACTAAGCATTTTATGCTACATGAACACATATAAGTATATTGATATATACACACTAAGCATTTTATGCTACATGAACACATATAAGTATATTGATATATACACACTAGGCATTTTATGCTACATGAACACATATAAGTATATTGATATATACACACTAAGCATTTTATGCTACATGAACACATATAAGTATATTGATATATACACACTAGGCATTTTATGCTACATGAACACATATAAGTATATTGATATATACACACTAGGCATTTTATGCTACATGAACATATTAGTATATTGATATATAAACTCGGTTTATTTTCAATCATTTATCTAAACAATGGACTAAACATATCTGTGTATGCCTATTCTAAGGCATTTCGGCACAGCCACACTCTCCCAATCATGTTCCTACTCCAACATTATATGTCCAAGACATTGTAACTGATTGCAATGGTCTTTCCTATTTTCCAAGACATTGTGAGATACAATGGTCTCATTCATTTTCCAAGACATTGTGAGATACAATGGTCTCATTCATTTCTCAAGACATTGTGAGATACAATGGCCTCATTCATTTTCCAAGACATTGTGAGATACAATGGTCTCATTCATTTTCCAAGACATTGTATGATACAATGGTCTTAATCATTTCTCAAATGTTTTGAGTCACACAATGACCTAACCTACTTCCCAGACATTGTGAATTGCACAATGGTCTAACCTACTTCTGAGACATTGTGTTTTGTGCAAATGGTCTCTAGAATTATTCCATCACATCATCAATATCATTTCTTATGATATCAAAAATCCGTCACAATCTATCGATTTCAAAACAAGAAATATGAGATTTCTAAAGGACAAACTAATCCATCATCGACAAAAGCTGAACTTTCTCTACATTCATCAAAGTTTTCTTATGAAACCTTCATTATTAAAAGTTCGTGATCCTGGCCAAGTATGTTCTATTTTAGAACTACTTAAAACTTCCTTTCCATACGTATCTACCCTTACTACCTTCTATGCAATGGAATATGAAAACATACGTTACAAGTCTTGTATGGACGGGACTTGCAACTTAAGGGTTTGACATCGCCTTTGTTTAGTGGACAGTTTCCCGAAAGCAACGGACATATCAAAAGTATACCTAGTTTAGGTATTTGAAAATTTTATCGAACCTTGGCTAAATATAGACTAGTCACCTATATTTAACCTAGGGACAGTGGAATATAGTCTGACTAACTATATTCGACTTAGAATTTTCAAATACTGAGAGTAGTTGTACTAGGGTTATGTTTAGATTGATTTCCTACATGAACACGATAAACCACCAGAATACATTAAAACAATCTAGAGACACGATAGTGTCTTACCACTCAGCAAGATCTTAACACCTTAATTTCATTCTTGAAAGTTTTCATTTATGAGATAATCCGAACTACTATCTTGGGATAGTTATCAATTCTTCTCTTCATCCTGTAGAAGTACTATCCTGTTTAGGTCCTAAGGATACCATTCCATCATAAACTTTTAAAATCTCTTAAGATTTTCAAAACAAACTCAACATCTATACCTAAGAGTATTAATGTTAAGCATACACACTTTTGTTCATCAACATACCACAACATTATCTTCACAACCGTTGCAAACACAAGCTCATTAACAGATCTTGATGCACTTTTAAAGCTCAAATCATCCTTAGTTACACCACAAGCACCCTCATCAGCTTTACAAGTTTGAATATTCATCTTGTACTTTTGGAACACCAGTATCATCTCGTAATACACTACCTTGTAACTCACCGGCTAAGTATGAATGTTGTGTCGGGAATTCTTGAGTAGGATGATTTATAATGTCCTTATTTGAATGGATTGGGATGCCTTTTCATTTAAATAAAGAAATTATAAATCATCGAACCATAAGTTTATATTCCTTTAGTTACATTGTTTGGGATGCCTCTCTATGTAAATAAAGAATTATAAACAAGTGGACTTATTTATATCCGAAATAACATAAGTATGAAGTCAATAAACACTAGATACAACAACAGATTACCTACTGGGCTATGATTGCAACAACTATCCCAATTTCCATTAGTACGAGATTTACATTTGGTTTTCATAATGCATGTGCAGTCGTACCAAACTCATTACGGGGCCATGTAGCCATATGCATGGGCAGTCATACCGAACTCATTGTGAAGCCATGTAGCCATATGCATGGGCAGCCGTACAATTCAAACAGGACTTGGTCCAACCACATGTTCAACATTTATTCCATTATTCGATGTCTATGTCAATTGCAATTGTTGTTCAACTACTATATCAATTGCTATTGATACTTGACAACTATATCGAGTTCTATTTGATATTCAACTACTATATCAATTCCTATTAATACTCGATTGCTATAGCAATTTCCTTTGATATTCGACTATTATATAAATCTCTATTGATATTCAACTATGTTATCAATTTCTATTGACACACCGTATTCTGAGACAAATCAAACTATATCACTGGTAATTCAAGACTCGAGTCCTCATAAGTAACCACACCTTTTCATCAACACCACTCCAACATATAACACACATAGAACTTCGAGACGAAGTTCCCCGTAAGGGGTAGAGACTGTAACAATTCACAATTTCAGGTTAACTTTTATTCCCGAAATTTTACTATTCACTTTTACTATTCACTTTTCACTATTCATCTCAGAAATTTTTATTTCATATTCTCGTAAGTTAAACTATTTTAACGATAATCCGAGAGTTTGACGCTTGTCGGATCATTTCTGCAAAAATCACAAAGCCGTGTCCGAGATTTACTTTTAGGTTTAAACGTCCTTCCAGCATCCCGATGTATCCATAAAACATTATAAACAATAGAAATATGATTTTCTATCATTTTATGACAATTCCAAAAAGTTTTGGAATTTTACGTTTTCCAGTTCAGCGTTTTACGCGAATTGCGCGTTTTAGACCCGTGTTTCCAGTTTTTAGCAGGGTTTTAGCACCCGATAGAACCTACCACTCATTTTATATTTTATTATGGACTATATGGACATGTTTAACAATACTTTCAAATTCCATAATTTTACGACACCCGGTTTTACGTTTTGAGGCTTAATCATTTACGATTGGCATTTCCCGGAGTCAAAACTAACCAAGTATCTTGGATAAGATCACCAAAAGTCCGCCCTTGCTCCCCAAGCTTGGCAAACCGCCAATAGGGGGGGGGAGTCACCATGGTGTGGCTTGATCTTGACCATTGATCTCTAGGATCATTACAAGTGTCTTAACTAACCATGGTTAAACTCTAACCCAATATATGGTTAACTATTTTTCCTACCCTATAAATACCAAGCTAAACACATGAAATTCCTTGCACCACACCTTCTTATAACCTTCAAGTCCTAAAACCTAAGGCACTTTTCTTATATTTTGTAAGAAAGTTAACTAGTTTTTGAAAGAAAACTAGTGTTTGATCTTCAATCTTGGAAATTTTCTAAGAAAAGTTGTTATAACTTTAAAGTCTCCAAAAAGACGTCGTTATAATCTTCAAATAACTTTGGACTTCAAGAAGGCGTCGTTATAATCTTCAAATAACCTCGGTTTATCATAGATTGCAAAGGGTGAAGCTTAAGTCTATCAAAGTCCTATCCTTACATGTTAACTTCCTTTCATCTTTGAAAGCCAAAAGTTGTAAGCCAAACCCTAACATGCTTCTTGTTGAATAATCATGTTCTTGTTATTTACATATTATTCATGCTATATTATGTCTTGTATTCATGTCCATGATGTATAAAAGTGAGTAAAACAAGTATTGATACATATATGTAACTTATGTTATTCAAACAAGTAAACTAGTGACTTTCTTGGAGAACCATGACCAAAATGGTAAAATTATGATATTGGATCATTACATATTACAGTAGAGGACTTAACAAGGAAACCATAGCAATTTGAACCACCCAAAACGAGTATACGAGTCAAAAGTTACGCCCATTTGAAGTTACCAAAACTTTGCGGCAAACTGCCAAATACCATTCTGATCAAATTTGGGTTTTGAAAGTCCCACTTCTGGTCCGATTCATCAAAAAGTTAAAACACGAAAGTTGTCCGGAACGACGTTTTCGTTCAGGAACAAAGAAGCTCGAGCCCTGAAAACGCTTTCCGAGTGATAAAATTCTTCAAATTCTAAACAGCCCATTTTTAGGCCAAAGTCACTATATTATGGTTATACTTTAAAAGGAACAAGAGGTCTTATGACCTATAATCAAGACCACAACCATGGCTAGAGCCAAGGTTGAGTCTCATGACCTTGGAACAAGGACCAAAGGTCATGGCTAGGCCATGACGAAATGACCAAGTAAACTTACATAGGCGTAAACATGAAACAAGGAATTGGCGATAACTTGAACAAGCAATTTGGATCTACTTCACTTAAAAGGAACCATGAGTTATTACCAAGAGAAAATGGTCATACAAGACTTATGAAACTACCCCTAATAACAATCTTCATGTACTAATAAACTTTCCTAAGTTTATTCAAGTATCGGACATGTAACTTTTCGGATCAAAACTTATATCTATATATTTCATCAACTACTACAATAGTAGGGAGCCTCATGTGAGGAGTTCATTATGTAAGCCGTCGAGTTGAGTTGTGGATTTACGAGTTAAAGTGTCCTGGCTCCTCGAACGCTTACTAACATGACTTCTGAATTATGTCGGCCCGAACGGTAGTAAACGATATACAAAACATACATGTTCATGAATATTTTCTTTCAAAGACTTACACTATACATCATACCACATCATGGACTAAATGCAAGATATATATAGGAACTACTTCATATTCTTTACTCCGATCCTAAGTCGCAACATTCTAATATAGGTTGCTTGTAGAAACCTTCGCGATTCGACCATCACATTCATTACTTGATATCTTACTTAAGGTGAGTTCATAGCCCCACTTTACATTACTTCAATGTTTTACAAACCCTTGGGGGGAATACATGCTATTTTTAACCGAGCACAATTTTTTAAATTGTATGCTTGCCTGATTGTTTTATTATCACTAAGTAACATCCTTGCCAAACCAAGATCCCTTATTATGAACCATTTAATCACTTGCGAGGGTTACTTGCAAGTGAGCGCGAATATTGTGAATAGGCCTATTGGGATTGACGAATCCCATTTGTATTGACTAAGTTCAAACAAATGCATTAATATTTGAGACATTAGGTATGACGGCAAAGTACCTACCGGGATAACTCCGCCGATTGATATTGGTACACGTTAACGTTTTGGTGTCATAAGCTTAGTATTTGATAATAACTGTTCCGGGCGTATAACAACGTGGCCCATCTTTGTTTTCCAAACATTGGTGTGAGTCTATTGCTCACACTACCAACATATTGTGTTCAAACATTAAACAAACTCTATGAATATCACTCAACCTTTGTGTTGACCTCTCAAGCATGTATTTCAGGTTCATGACGATCAAGGATGGCACGGAAGGACACGGATACTCAAGAGGGCTATAAATTTTATTATCATTCAAAACTCATTTCATGTAAATTGTAAACATGGAACCATTTGGGACCTCATTTTGTAATCTCTGATATTTATACAATTTGAATGATAAATCTTTTAAAACGACTCAATTGGAGTTCGTTTTCTATTATTGTGACTATTGTGCCGTCAAGTAACACCCAGTTCGAATTCCGCTACATCCATGAATTGGGGGTGTTACATCAAGAAAGGTCGCTGACATTACAAGTTAATGTTTCGGATGAAGGCAATCCTAAGGAAGTGAGAGAAGCGAGGGGTCATCCTATACAACAAGTCATTAGTGACTTGAATAAAAGGACTCTTAGAACACAAAAAAAAATATTAGGTTTTTGGCATGACATTTTTCAAGAGTCCAAATTTCTTTGGGATATGTTTTGATGTTAAAACATGCATCTTAAGTGAACAATCTTTTATGTTAATTGAAATGTATTAAAGGACAGTGTGATGCTCCTAGAGCTTATGTGTTTATATGACTAAGTATTATATGAAGGCATGGAAGAAAGATCTAATAAATGACTTCCAACAGGAAAGATATGCATCAACTCATTATTCAAACAATGATTGATAATATCAAAGATTCTACATGTCTATACAATGTGCATTGAACAAGAAAATTTGACACAATTTATCTTGCTTAATCTCGATAATATTGATCTTGTCAAAATTCCAAGACTAGATATAATATTGATCACAACTTTCACTTGTGTTGAAAATGTTATATCTAATTCTACTTGTTCATCTTATGTGATCAATACATGTTGCATGATTAAATTATTTAATCAAAAGTGTGATATCTTCAAATTTGTGATCTAACAAGATCTTTTACTCAACCATTATTAGATGCATGGCTTAACAAATTATGGTGCATGCTTGAGAAATAATGGTTGGTAGCATGTGTATTTAGTCTACATATCATAACTTAAGGTCAGCTAAAACACTCATAGTTCTTTGAATAACTCTTCCCATGACCATGTGATCAAAGCATATTTACCTTTCCTATATATTCTCTTCCTCTTGATCCTCACAACTTGTACACCTAAAGAGGAATCTTAGTACTAATTGCCTTAATACCCGTTGGATAATAGGAGTCATTACCCATATCCAAACCTCACTCTACTACTATTTAAGGATTAGAGATCTTGACTAAGCATTACACCTAAAATCTCAATCTAAATTAAAAATGAATAACCAACCACCTTCTCCAAACAATGTTCTTGACAATTTCATCCTCCAAAGTAGTGACACTAATTCATTGATTGTAAATAATGGAAGTGAAGAAATTGTTAACAACAATGTCGTCCCTCAAGCTCCAACTAAGAGTGTTGGGATGGGAAATGGGCGGTTTATGCAAAACAACCAACAACAATATCCTAGGATCAACCTTGAAAAACTAATGCAAGATGATGTTTGGAGCAATCCACAAAATGTTCAAGTCACAACATCCCCATCTAGGGGAATTGGTGATGAAGAAGTTTGGGAAAAGATAAGGAAGCCCTTAAGCCCAAAACTTTTTGAAGGCAACCATGCAATTTGTTGTGAAAACACAATTGACATGCTTAATGCTATTAAGGATCATAGAGAAGAAACCCGTAAAATGCTCAAATCTCTCCATGACGGAGGTAAAATGCTACAAGCATTGGCCTCAAACATAACATGCATTGTGCATCAAGAAAGGGGTGATGACACTTGTGAGGACAATCTTGTAGATCACAAGAAATAGTTTCCTTATATCATGTATTGTTTAAGTGTGTTTGGTAGATGCTTTGTGCGTATTTTGTGTTCCTTGGATCTCATGGTACCATGATATAGTTGTAATTCTAGCTTTCAAGCTTTATAATAATAATAAATGCACTTTCCTCAATCTTGTCATGCTCAACAATTGGTTATTGGAGTCATAATTGGACAAACATATATATGGGTGTGGACTAACCCATGATGCAAGACTCCAAATGGTAACCTAACCCATTTTGGAACTTTCACATATGAGGTTTTCTTGTTTGTTGCATGTTGTGATTTCTATGTGTAGCTAGGCCACCGCAAAGGTGAGGCTCTTGACCCATGGATCCCTGCCTTGAAACAAGGGGGAGCAACGATCTAGGGGGAGCACGTTCGGGTGCTATTTGAACAAGCTAATTTCCCATTCAATGGAAGTCCCACCTTTTTGATTCGACAAAAGGGAGAGAAAGAAAGCAAGAGCAAGAAGTCCATTCAAGAAATATTAAAGGCTTCACCAAATTACAAGGCAAAGGTCAAGACGCAAGCTTACACCAAAGGCACGCTTTGTCTTCGCTAAGTTTTGTAATTTTATTTGCTTTTAGTTTTTATTTGTCATCATCAAAAAGGGGGAGATTGTTGAGGCAACATGATCAATATCTTTTTATGTTTTAATGATGACAAATAAACCATCAAAACACATAAAATAACAAACGTTAGCCAAAATTCCCCGACTCACAAGTCTGCTGCTGGCGCGTCACCCACGCGTCAACGCGTGGGTAACGTGTCAGGCGTCTGTGAATATCAGGATGAATTTTGAAAGTCGGCTTTCCCCTTACCCGAAAAATGTGGATCTTTCAATACAGGTATGAATATGTTATGTGCTTAATTGAGAACAATCGAAACGAGTTTTGGGATTAGAGAGATCCAACTTTTAAAGCACCCATTTACAGGAAAACGCCAACTCATGTTTTCTAACTATCGCCTCTAGCCAAGGCTTTTCTAAACTTAGGGAGCTTATATACTTCACGTAACATTATGTGAAAGCATCCATATGCTCATATCCCGTGCTTACGTCTTCTCTAATTACGTAACGGATTTACTCCCTTATTGGTCAAACTAAGTCAAAGGTCACTTTGCGTAAACGCATCCTTTCCCACTTGGGTTATAATTTACATCAAGGCAAAGCACTTAACTTTTTTGAACCAAGGTATTAGTTGAGAACGTCGAGTCGTGGAAAGTCACGAGATATGAAACTATGGATTCTCGACGTTGTGTTACTTGAACTTATAAGTAACCTATGATTTTCTCAACTCATAATCTTAATTGTGTAAACTTTCTCTTCTTAATGACAATTAGATTATTTTTTAATCTTCCTCTTAATCTCATTTTTACAAAAGACAACAAAACCAAATCTCCCACAATCCTTCCCAAAATCATTCCCAACATTCTCTTACAATATTCTCTTACACTCTCTTACAAGAGTGTACCTTTGTCCCTTCACATACTACCACACAATATTCCCTCAATCTACCAACTTTCCATACAATCTTTATACACACACTTATACACCTTGTGTACACACACTTGATTTCAAAATACACATACTACTCTCACAACCATCTTATCTTCACTTACTAGCCAACTCATCATATCCCTTCCATATCCAAATCTCTTACACAATCCCTTACAGCATCACATATCTTATATTCCTTACACACTCTACATCTCAACCATCTATTCCCTTACAACACATCTCAACCCTCTATTACATCACATGGGAATAAATTTGAAATCCAAACATAGGCTCCCTTTGATCCTAGCCATCCATTTCAAATAAACACATCTCAACCCTCCATATTTCCCACATGCTAGATAGTTTGAAATTCAAAAGAGGCTTCCTTTGATCTCCACCATCCATTTCAAACAAAACCATCTCAACCCTCCATCTCATTCTTTTTCCCCAAGCAAAGGAATATACCATTGGAATATTCTATCTCTAACCCAACCTCACACACTCTTCCCTATGGAGGAATATATCATGGCATATTCTCTTCTCTATTATGCCATGTGACGAATACCATTTCTACCCCTACCAAATTACCCTTTCTACTCTTCTACCCTTGGCATTTGGTTTTCTAATAAACACTTCACAAAATGATTTTCTAATTGGCTATTTGAGTTGGTAAAACTTTAGATTGATTAATGTTAAGGTTTAGTGTGAAGTACAATTGGGGGTTTAGCAAGGTTAGGTATTTATAAGATCCAACACCCAACACTTGGGATTTTATCACAGACGCCTGGCGCACTGCCCACGCGTCGACACGTGGGTGATGCATCGGCCTCGGTAAAATATTCCCAAGTTTGGGTCATGGCCTATAAATACCTCCCTTGCCTCTTGTATTCCTCACCTCTTGCCATTATTCTTTCTCTCTATATTCTTTCTCTCTAATTTCTTTAATTCTATCTTGTGTTCTTAGTTAAACACACTAACATCTTTGAAAGAACACATCTCCTTGCAAGGGAAGAATCACAAGAACCTAATCCACTCTTGCGATTGTGTCGAGGGTCTTCTTATCTATACCCTTTCTACTAGAATTGAGTCACTAGGTTAGGTTAGGGCTTGATTGAACAAACAATCTCTTTTTCATTCTATTGTTTGTAAGGGAAGTCTTGTGTCTTTGTGACCAAGCCTAGATCATTGGGGATCTAGTTGGGGTTTGATACTTCTTGTGGGAAGTCTTGGTAGTGGTCTTGGTGACCCTTAGGCGAAGTTGAATCGCGAGATTCTTTTGGGTGGTTTGCGAGGGCGGAATACCGTAGGAGTAACTCCTTCTTTGTGAGCATTGATATTTTTGAATATCGGTGGAGTGAATTGTAACGGTTTGTAGTCCACCGAAAGGATTATACTAGTGAATAGTATCGGAGTCGCGGATTCGCAACTGGACATACGGATTGTATAAACCTCCCATCCTAAACCAGTATATATCGTTGTGTTCTTACTTGCTTTATATACTTTGGTTGTGTTAGTGGTTGTTGGATTATTGTACAACCACTTGGTGTTCTCTTTGGCTTAAAGTTTTTAAACATCACAAAAGCCGAAGAAACCATATTCACCCCCCCCCCTCTACGGTTCTGCAGTATACTTGTAAGTTACTTAGAGAATGTATGTGTTAGCTTGCTATATAATGTTTAGTAAGTTACTAAAAATGTTTTATGTACTTATGTTGTTATAAGACACATTTTTATAGATTGTAAACTTACTAATATTATCTAGACACATAATGTGGCACTTATTCTATTTAACACCTAAAGTGTACTTTGACACCTAAAATACTTAAAGACTCTAAAAGTATTTTAGTGATTCTAAAAGGTTGGTTAAGGGGTTTGATCATAATGCCACATAACAAACATGTACGAACATGTGTTGTAGCATACGAGGACTCGAGACGTTGAGAGGTGTTGAATGTATGTTGAGACAGACTATGATTACAAGTAACTTGTACATTTTACTTTATGTATCAAGTTATATGTTTGTCATCAATAAAAAAAATGAGACTGTATAGATTAAATATCGTAATATTTGCACTAACACACATAACAACCAAGTCTTTCCATAAATCATTGGGGTTGTAGGAAGATTCAGTTGACTACAAACATAACGACATATAAAACATAAGTGATAGGCTGTAAATGTAACCAAATTTATGAGTGTTTTTGTTAACGTGTATTACAAATAAATTTATTTTAGTTTCATTGTAACATACAGAACCTGATTGTAATCCAAAATCTACAACTTTGCATGCATATGTTCATTTTTCGAGACAATTAATGTCCCTATTGCCATCAAGATCTTTGTAATCTTGATCATTACTTCTCCTATCTTTTCTATCCTTTTCAGCATGCTTTTTTCTAATCCTTGTGGAGTTTCATCATTGATTTATCATTCATGTCAGGACAATCAACATGTATCGTTCAGCATGGGATGCAGTAATACTATCTGTCCGGCTCAGTTGCTAAGACACACAAAAAAATTTATCCTTTCAGATATTCAAAAAAGTACATACATAAATGACTAATTTTTATTAGTCACACTACCTTATATATGTATCTGTCCTAGTCTGAGTGGGACTGCAGCTAAAGCATCGAATGACATATGATATAGAAAACTTGACAGCTTTTCATTCCCCAAATCCACAGTAACTAAATAACCTTGTTCAAATAAGTTATCAATGGTTCCAGTCACTTTTCAACCAACCTCAACCATTTTCCTTGCTGCACCTCATAAAAAATCCTTCGTTTTAATAAATTATCTTTTTTGCATATCCTAGCGTAGCTGTAATGTTTAAGCCCTGGACCATGGATATAAACTACCAAAATGTCACTCTGCAATTTTTCTTCATTCATAATAGCATATTCTTAAAAGCCAATTATCAAAAACATGGGCAATATATAGTCAAGATTTAATGAATGAGAATCTCCTTACGATTAAAATAAATAAATAAATAAATAAAATAAAATACTTGGAACTTCTAAATTACAAATACTACTGCTCCAAGTTCATCACCTGCACTATTGGCCACAAATACGCATCAAATTCAAAATCGTAGTCAGCTACTTTACTTATTAGAGCTTTACCATAACAAATGAACGCAAGAAGATATGGTATTTACCTCCAAGAATAATAAGTAAACCAACTCCCCTTCAACTATGATACTTTACAGGTGGGTTTCAGCTCCTAATGGAAAATTTTTATAAAAAGCCTAATGATCCTATAAACTTCTATTTATGGGCTCTATTGCAGCAAGTTACATAGTAATTTATCACTTATATATGAAAGGGCCGAAAAATTAAAATAACTCACATCTTTGCCATAACCTGCTCTGCTATTGGAATGATTTGTAACCTATATCATCAAGAGTCCGAGTAGTCAACAATACTGTCACATAATGTGTATAAATTGGATGGGAGATTATAGTTATTTGGTACAACTGAATATCAAAAGGAAGTACATTGTGAAATAATTTTTTTATTTACTGAAGTTACCATATTAGAAAAACAGTTGGGTTTACTCTTGTCGCTTGACTTTTTTCTAGAAAGCATTGACCGAGACCTCACTATGTACTTCTCAAGTGACTGAAAATTTGTGACATTAATTTCGATTGTCAGAACATTTATCAAAATGTCATGAACATACTCGAAATACAGTAACTGTGGAAAGGTTTGGTTGCAAACCTGGCATACAAAGGTTTCATTGTCATATCCCCCTGGAGTTCCTTATCCTCAAATCTGGTATACAAACATTACATTGTCAATATAAACACCTTAATGTCAATATCTACAAACAAATAAGAAACTGAAGAATACATACTCTCTCCCAATAAGTCTCTTAACATCAAAGAGAGTCCTCTCGGCATTTACAATTTAATTGTTAGCTGCCTCACCAATCAACCTTTCAGAAACAGTGAAAGCCATACATGATAGAGTGATACGGTTTTCTTGGTCATTAGCTATAATTCCAACATGACCATTATTGTAAACACCGACACAAGTGTAAGTAGTTCCAAGATCTATCCCAATAATTGTTCCTAACAGAAGACAACCTGTAAAACCATTGTTCATTACATATTATTTAAGAAACAATCACTCTGCAACGTCATTAACAGTTTATAACTTTCAAGAATTAGATTGACCTTGTAAGTCGTAAGTTACGTAGTTATACTATCGAAAGGGGATCGAGATTGCTTCTTAATAGTACTAATTGTGTCCCCTTATTTATTATATAAGTAGTACAAATCAGAAAACTTAAAACTGTTAATGGGTGTTTGGGATTAGCTTCACATACCAACATGTTTTTTTTCAAGTGTATGGTTAGATAATAACCCAAATACAGAATTATGCATGCATACCAAAATCACAATACCTACAAATATGTTTTAAATGGAAAATAAGTAACAAATGATAAACCTCAATTCATTCAAGAAGACAAAATAAGAGGAAAAATTATGTATTCACATTTATCGTTTATGATCTTCTTGTCATTGTATGTTAACTGGTGAGTTGTGCCCATCATTAATAACCTCCATCATTGTATCTTCATAAACACATCACATAAGCTAATATCCAGATGAAGAAACATAAAAAACGAAAATCATTCGCTCATTTAAGTTTTTCATCAGACATTTAGCATGCATAATCAAACTCACAAACGCATTAATCAAATCAAAATCCTACCTATACTTCACATAAAAATCATCGAGCATATATAAGGGTAGTTCACGTTTAAAAGCATAAATTCTATGAATCACAGTATGTAATCTATGAACAAAATCATTAAATCACGCAATTAATCTTTATCAAATCACCCAAATTAATTGTGATTCAAAATAAATAAATGAAAAATAAATAAATAAATGAATATCATAAAATTAAGCAAAAAAGCCGGCCAATCAAATAGGTCACAAAAGTTTTACCTCTAATTCAATTTCGCCTTCTACGTCTTGAGACATAACACCATGTTTTTATCTTCTTTAATTAACACGAATTTATAAAAATATAAATCATGAATAGGAAACAATAATTAGGGATTAAATGATTTGGGAGAGGTACATACCAAACTAAAGATGACGACAGAACACAAATGAGTGGCAGAGTGATGTAACACAAATCTTTTCTTGATTTGGGTTTGAATCGGACTATTATTTCAGAGAGCGTGATGATGGATGTGTTTGGTCTTTATATATATATATATATATATATATATATATATATATATATATATATATATATATATATATATATATATATATATATATATATATATATATATACATATATATATATACATACATATATATATATATATATACATATATATATACATATATATATCTATATATATATACATATATATATATATATATATATACATATATATATATACATATATATATATATATGCATACATATATATATATATATATATATATATATATATATATATATATATATATATATATATATATATATATATATATATATACTAGTTTTCTAAGCCCGCCCAACGGGCGGGCATGACTTGTAATTATTGTTTACATTTTTTTGTTTAGCTAAATATTGGTGTTAAAAATAAATGTTTATCCAATATGAGAGAAACAAAGCTTCTTGTATACAATGTTCACTTTTAATTATTCTTTTGATGATATTAGCAAATGTTGAGTCATATTTAAGGACGGGGAGTTTAATTATATTTTTTTGATAGTATTAGTTTACTTTTAATATTTTCAAAATTATATGTATTGTTTTGTACATTGCGGTGCCAAATGCATGTGTTGCATGAAAAAATATAACTATAAACTCAAATAAATTATTGAAAAAAAAATAGAGACAAAAAACGAATCCACCTACTCATAACCGATTGAATAACAAATTTCGGAAAACATGATCTTCGTATATATATACTCCCTTGCCTCATGTGAGTCTAAATTACTATATTATTGAAGGGAAGCATATGACGTGTTTCTGTTTCGGTTAGTATGTTGTTTCTAAATGTTGGCTGTTATCATTCCACCCTTGGTTACCTGCACTTCATACCAAAAAAATATTACAGAAAAATTAATAAAATCATTAGTTTTTTTTAAAGACATTGCTTTGAAGTGTAAAAAATAGCTTAAATTTGAGTTAGTTAGAGAACATACCATCACGCTCACCACGCTTCCATGAAGAGAACTGAATGAGAGGGGCATTGTATGGAACACTTTCATTGTTCCCAATGTTCTTAACAGCCGTATCAACACGACGTAAGAATTTAGGAACACCCTTCAAGATTGTTTCATGGAAGTAGCTATTATAAAATCTGCACAAATGGTTAAAAGGGCATTGGACATTTTGATCAAAAGATAAAAAAGAAACTATACCAAATAATAAAAAAACAAAATAAAGTCAGATCAAATGTGAAATTAGTAGTGTATAAGAATGCATAATTTAGTTATAGTTTTCCTTTACAGAAAATCATATGTAATAAACTTTTCATTAAAGAATAGAAATACACATAGTTTTTTAAGAAAAAGATCGTCGTCTCATTTTTTTTTGGTAAAACTTCATTTTAAACAATGCTCATTATACCTTTTAACTCTTTACTGCTTTTTTCGTACATCGAAACTGCCAAAGGTTTGTAACTTGTAGACCCTAGATATAGCCAAGGGTCAAAATCTGAAACGAACCCTTCTTATACTGGTACCCAACCCAATAATTTTTTACTCAAATAATTAGAAACTTAGAAGTACATAAGTTCATAAAAATAAGCTTTTGACAAGTTAAAGGGAACATTGACCTTTTTGAACATTCTCTACTAACCAATGCTCACATAGTCCATGAACACCATTAACCAACAGTGGCATCAACTTACCATCTAAGACGACATTGACGACCATCAGTTGCCTCAACTCTAGCGGGCTTTAAGTTATCAGTCATGCTTTTCACAACATACGTGAACCTGGTTATCGTCAATAGGCAAGCATGTCAGATCACATTCACATTTTATTACATCCATTAGTTTGTTAGTATGTTCTGTCATTAAATTATGTGATCCATGTATAAAAACTCTACTTATTATATACCTCATTTTCATGGTACCATTGTAACAACAAAGTCTCTATAGGATAGGAAGCTTCATCTTATTTACATTGTATCTTGAGCATGTGACCCGTATAACCCCATCAACGTCGCCACTGCATTTACAGTTACAATTAGTTTACCTAATGCATGGTTAAAGTCCTACAAATATGAAAGATAGGAATAGAAGGCAGTGAAGTGATCACTCACTCATATATAAAGAAAGCATAGAATCAACCTCATCAAGGTGAACAAAATAAAGAAAGTATAAAATAAGTTTTCAGCGAACAAAACACTAACTACATTCGCGAGAGCTGATAGCTATTGAAACCCAATGTTAATCTGGCTACCCTTCAAATAGTCGACGCACCCTTGCTATGATACTCGGAGTAAAAAATCTACAACTAAAAAAAATAGTGGTTGTTATGTTAATTACAAAACAACATTATTATAATATTACTCTATATATTTGAAATAAAACCTTGCACAAAAAGTATTTGGAATATTTTAAGTAGGTTAACTGTTAACATTGGCTACTGCAGTTTACCACATTTTGCTGAGAATGTCAGAAGTAAATTGTGGACTTTTATAGTCAAACAGTCGGTTGCTACAATGACTGTTTCTGAAATATGGGACTGTAAGTTGGTACTGGTTGGTGATAAATGAGTCGATAGATGTGCATAAGAAGGTATTTAAAGGTGACGAATTGGCGGTCAGCATGAATTTAGTAATAAAAGTCGAATTTGGATATTAGATAGAGAGTGTTTGGTATTAAGATGAATAGTCTAGTTAGAAGAATCCTAGATTAACTTAGATATATAACAGAGACTTTTATATGAATAAAGCACGAAAAATAAGTTTCCATGTAGGAGTTTCATCATTCATGTTTGGAATCATCGACATTGCATCTCTTCTGTCTCCTTTTTACGGTGCACTACATTTAACCGTTATACCTTTGAACGTCTATTTGTCATACTCTAACTATGATAAAGGAGGATAGTTGTCTGGACGATAACTTCTATATGCATCAATCTCTAGGTATTTTTCAGTACATTTCCTCCCCTACGCGCACCACCTACACTCTCAAAACATCAAAAAATGACATTTTTCTATTCATAAACGCGCTAAATCAAAGATCCACTACAGCCTACATCAGCTAGCTATCTTACCAAACATCTAGTTCATCTATCTAGAAACATCATTTGTTCGGTATATTTTCATATATCTGTATATGCAATAAAAGTATATCTCGCTATGATTAGATCTTGAACTCAATATAAAAATGTACATCATAAAATTACTAACCTGTAGGAAACCTCTGGTTGATGTAATCCAAAGTGTTCACCTTCTCCATTACACTTCAAATTCAGTTTATAACAAAGATGAGGCCCTTCGTACCCATCTAATTCTTCTGAGTTATCATGAACCCAATTGTCCTCGTCGTCACTAAAATCCTCATTTGGTTTTGTATAAGATGGAATCACCCTCCCATCTGATGCGCCATTTGTCGACACCTCTTCTTTGGCCGAAACTGGTGGTCATTCCTCTGTATCTGTGTGATATTGTGTAGGTTCAAAAGTATGTTGTTTTGTTTATGACATGTTTTCAGAAGGAGAAACTGATGCAGAGGAATCTTTTCCTGAAATCTTGAAAGTCTGGCGTGCCTCTTGGGAAGTAGCTTTTCACTCCAACTAATCCTTCGTGAGAAGGGGTCATGGTGGAGTTAACATAATGCAAAGATCAGTGATTTGATTACTTGCAATCCATAGATAACCGTTTTCGGTCATTTCCTTCTTCTTGGCTATCTGAAACAGGTGATCCCTGAGTTCTAGGGAGGTTTGTATTACAAATACTTGATGATGTTGTCTCCTAAGTAGTTCAAGATCTTTATTTACAGAACACATAGATGGTAAGATTTTTGTAAGTACACTATCTGTTTTTCGAAATGCTCAAGAGATATGAGAGATTATTGGTACTGACGATGAAGCTAGATGTGAGGTTTCAAATATGAGTGTGACTTGATGTATGCCACATGACTGTAGAATTGCAGCCAAAACATTCATCTGTGTGGATTGTGTTGGTACGGCTTGAAGGAAAAATGGTCATTGATCGGTTGCTTGATCGGTTGCTAGATGTGAGGTTTCAAATATGAGTGTGACTTGATGTATGCCCCATGACTGTAGAATTGCAGCCACAACATTCATCTGTGTGGATTGTGTTGGTACGGCTTGAACGAAAAATGGTCATTGATCGGTTGCTTGAAGCGGAGTTGTGCTAGCTAAGGAAAGAAACACGGGGGTATCATTATCATGATCAGCTTCGCTGATAATCTCGGCTATGACAGATGCTTCTTCCCATGTGTGACCTCCCAGTATGGTATTCACTTTGTGTTCATCTATAAGTTCTTTCGCTGCAAGTTAGCAAACAGGTACGGTTCTCAACAACTTAAACAAACTTCTGTTATATGACAATTAGTAGTATTTAATAGTAGAACTGGAAAATTTACCTGCAATTAATAGCCGCATGGACGGGACTAACATTAGGACCGAGATGAACTCAACGATCTGCAATTTACCATTGTTAAGCAGCATTTAGTTATTTAATATTCAAATACATGTCACTTTAAAGCATTTATTTTACACTACTACCTAAAGGCTGGTAAAGCAAAAAAAAACTTTAGGCGATTTTTCCCAAGAGGTGGCTGCAACTTGGCATATGTTCCAAATAAAGCATTCTCTTCTACTGAAACGTCCAAGAGCTTTAACAAATTTCTTGTACATTTCAAAGCTGAAACTTTCAATACATAAGTTTAGACCTCAAAAAACTATACTTATAATTAAACCTAGGATGACAAAAACCATCAAACTATGAGCAAAGGTGGCAAAAATGACAAAAGCTAGATTTTATAAAGTGTAAGAAGCTGACACAGTGCGACAATACCTAAACTATCAAACATGCCTTCCACGGTCTCATGTTTGGCTGATACTACAGATTCTTACATTATTAGTCTTATTCAGTATAACTACCCCAAATAGACCACCAACCTAAGTTAGTTGCTATATATTCTGTATTTCTGTGACCTTTGGTCTGTTAAGGATTGCTTGTTTTAAAGTGTTTTGTTACTTAAAAATAAGAGCATACTAACCTGAATTTTTTTGGATCTTTTTGAATTCAAATATAGCTATGCACCTTGTATCTTGGTTAAGTAACGTGATCAACGGATATCGATTCCTTGTCTTCTCTAGCTTCACATCATTGAAAGGTTGTTTCTGTGTAGTCAAGGGTGGGCTCGTATCATATTTTGCTTGGTATAAAATTCAGAAGCCATAACGTCATAAATTATGTTCCAAGTTAACTAATGGTTACTTATACATTGATTGTTCCAATTCTTGGTATTTTTTACTCTTATACATGCTTGTTAGTATCAAAATTAATGACACAAAAAACATTACAGCTATTTTCACTCAACCTTATTAGCCATGACAAATTCATTAACATCTAAACACAATTTGAATAAGATTACCTGAAGATTCAAACATGTTTGTTGCTTTGTAAAGTCTGCGACGA